>JAWPHD010002956.1:0-234009 GCA_037043455.1 Cyrtodaria siliqua
CCGTACTCCATATTTTATCTCGATGTACATGGAGGAAGAGCCTGGCATGTTCATTCCTGTTAGGCGCCATATAACCTTTCATGTGTTGGCGCGCCTTAAAATCCCAATTCAATTCAATTTCTTCGTGTCAAGACACTGACTGGGTAAGATCATGAATGCTGATGGGTGGAAGTCCCTATCAGTGTTGACTGATGGTGCTTCTGAGAAATATTAAGATGCAAATCATTATTGGTTTGTTACTCCTGGCCAACTTTGTGTCGCCATCCCATGTTGCTGGTGGACACGTTAAGCTATACAGGCCTGACCTTTCTAACCCTAGGTCATTCTAGATAAACAAATAGTGGAAAATAACAGCATTTTATTTCCCTGGAGCATCATCCATAACCTATTACTTTCTTCAGAATTCAGACAGTTATTGTATATTTGATTCAGTGGGGCTCTTAAAGCATCATTTGGAAACTTCCTTCTCCCTCGGGTACATTATCAATTCATATGAAGTGTTGGGCATTGCAGAGACGTAAAACTTTAATGAACATCAGTGACTTTATAATGGTCTTAGCCAGGCATGGTAGGAAAGACTTAGCACAAATCAATGGATTCATATTGCAATACCGTAGATTGGATAGCAATTATGCGAATTGAATTATTAGAATATTATATTGGGGAGAGCTAAAAGGGAAGACCGGCATGTGGCGGCGAATGGAAATTGATTGCCTTTCAAAATATTATGAGGACGATATATTAATAATGAAAAAGCATGAAGAAGAATGGCCGTATTGCGGACTTGCTGCCGAGGGATGTAATCAATTTGTGATAACAAAAGAGGTGTTATGTAACGGGGATGTAAATAGTAACTGCACAATGTGAAATGTAATTGAATTATTCGCCCGGCTGCAGTGTTTCTTGATGCTTCCATTATTTCATTTATCGGGTATGGTTGGATCGATATCTCGACTCTTCCGGGATTCATTTCCATCAGTTGGAAGTTTTTACATCACTCTAAGGCTTGTAACAGGGTTTGTGGGCCAATCTGGCATGAAGTATAAATAATTTTGTTATCTCTTATATATAATTAATGTACATCAGGTATATTATGGCTATGGCTTATGCTAGGTCGTCGTCCATCTATCGTTCAGTTAGGCAAAAAAAAAAAAGTACCTGTGTTTCCGGTGGCCCGACCAACCCTATTTTTAAGGTGCCGACCCTAAAAAAAATTATGAAAAAAAGCTATAAAAAAAATTATGAAAAAAAAGCTCAATATATCGAGGTAAACTCACATCACAGAAACTATTAGTTGTATCATCAACTTGTATGGGGTTTATGAGATAAATATATATAGAATCTCACAATATCTTGCTCCAAAAAACTCAGGGGCCTAGGAATCTTTATGTGAGGAAGCTTTCCAGCTGGCTTGCGGAACGTCGGTGGTTCTACCCAGGTGCCCGCCCGTGCAGGAAAATTGCCCGGAGGGGCACCTGGGGTCTTCCTCCACCAGTGGAAGCTGGAAAGTCGCCATATGACCTTAGCTGTTGGTGCGACTATAAAATCCAATTCAATTCAATTCAATGCTCCAATGCTCCAAAAAAAAAAAAACTATTTTTTTCAGAGCATGCAATAGGAAACACACCTATTTTTTTTTAAAGTGGGAAATAAAGTATAAATAAAATAAGCCTTCCACTGACGGTTCACAGCAGCCATGTTGTAGCTACATTTTAAAGGGAATGTAGCACCACAGCCAAAGAAGCTCTGTTATTGAGAGTTTTGAAAATCTTGGAAAAGGGTGAAAGAATTATCAAAATCGGATGATAAACAAAAATGATATGACCATTTAAAGGTTGTTCTAAAAACGAATATGGGAGCCGACATTTTAGAACTATGACGTCGTAGTTCCATATTTCCATATATGGAATCTTGATAAATATCATTTAAAACGAGGAAAATCACTGCAAATGAATGATTTCTTTTACTGGTCATATAAAGCATTACGTATTACATATCCAAAATACTATGTTGGCTAGTAAAATGATAGATTTGATTGCGTATTTATTGGTGAAAAAAATTACCTAACCGTCTACAGAATTTATAAAATGGACACGAATTTGGTCAAATCACAAGTAAAGATAAAGAAATCAATTCAAATAGAGGTTTATTATAATAATTAGATGATGAAACGTGTGGATTTGTTTGTCAAAAGTATTTCAGTTGATGGGCAGTGCGTTTTGTTTTTTTCACTGGTTTCACTCTTTCGTGAACAAACAGCATGTCTCCCCATTTTGTGAAGGAAGTCCTGATGATAGAACTCTGCTATTTAAAAAGCTCTATATTTGCAGTAAACAAGTCATTTATTCAACTCTGTGTATTGTTGGCCTTATTTATGCATACAGACATTTTGGATGATTTGTGAGTCTATAATTATTATGTTGCGCTAGGTAGTCGCCAGACTAGAAACAAGTTTTCTCTATTAAAAGTATCATCTGGGACTCATTCTCCTGTTCCCGCGACCATGAACAGATGGCTTCATCCTATGTCTATGGTTCATGTATTTGGTCACTTATATGAATTGTGTACGACTGTAAATAGGGGAGGAATTCTTCCAGCTTTTAAATATCATTTACGGTAGACATGAAGTCCATTAAAAATTCAGCAACCCAACGCATGAGATTCATTTTCTGTTGATAGTTTATATTTGATCAATTGTATTATTTTGATTTCTCAGATATATTTAATTCATTGTAACAGCTAGAGTTTGAATAGTTCCTTTAGTTTATGATCTTGAAGAAATGTGTAAATTTGTTATAGGTGGGGTGGTGGGTAGGAGATGGTTTAGATGTTAATTTTTGGCAAAGGTCGCAGCACATTCAATAGAGCCTCAAGGTCTGATCTAATGCAGAACCATTGTCTCTCCCTGAAGCAAGACAGGCTAGGATGGTAGAGGCACTGCATTTGAACCCTTCTTGCCTCTCGCTGCTGCAGGGTCAAATGCGGGAGCTCGATTAATAAGAGAAAATTCTTACAGAAGGCAGGAGGTATAGAGTACTGGTTTTATCCCGGAAAGAGTGTATAGTCTGCTACCATTAAAAAAATTGACCGTCATATATAGCCTAAGATTTATCCAGCTACCAATCATCAACCCTGAAAATGCTTTTGCTCATCTAAGCCATCACCCTGCGCAATATTTAAAATCCGTCCATTCAACTAAATTAGGACAATTCCAGTTTCAGCTAGTTCTCAACATAGGAACACTTAATTACGAGTTCTAGGATGATGCTTTTCTTTTACACACTTATATTTATATAATGTGGGTTTAGATGATGGTTAGTTGTCAAAACAAGACTTACGGCCCCTTATGCATTAGTGCTCCATGATTGCTTTGTGCTCACAGTGCCCTTTGTGTGACCCCTAGTCAATTGAACCTGTAATTATATGGTTTTTAGGCCCGTGGGGAGGCATCTTGAGTATATTAAATTTTCCTTATTGCTTTATACCGACTTGCTAGTGTTTGTAACTGGAATGAGGAGATATCTTGCCAATGTTTCCCAGTCATCGTGCTGCTCAGTGGTCGCTTCTGTGTTTAATGTTGTTTAATTTGCATTTTGGCACAGTTTATATGATGCAGATATAGATTTTAAAATTTTACCATGTTCACCAAAGTTATATCTCCCATAGCGCTTTTTAAAATGGAAAGTTTAGTTTGAGATGGCAAGTTGATTTTATTCCATTACGTTTATTATGCTTATTGTGGAGTGGATCATTGTTTGATATGTATTGCAAACAACTTTGAGTGCTGGCAGAAGCGCGCAAATTATAAATAATATCCAAGTTTTAATGACGGGGAAGTTTCTCTTATAAAGAAATGATCATTACAAGGCTGTAGCTTTACATAAAATGGCCGTAGCTTTACATTAAATGGCAGTATCCTATGTTACTGTGTCTCTGGTGCATCTTAAATATTAATATAATATTTAGGCAGTTATAATTTCATTATTCGTTTTATGAACTTTAGTAGATAAAACAAAATTAGAAATGTTTATTTCATCATAGGGAATCGATTTTTATTATATTATTATTTTACCTCCTGCCAGATTTGAATTAAAATATTTAATTTTCCTTTTCCTTTCCAACGAAAAATAATAATTCTTTTACAAAAAAATAAATTAATAATAATTTTTCCTCTTGTGTGCATGCCTTCCTTGTGTCGATGGTTCAAAAAAAGTAAATAATTATAACATAATGGTCAGTCTGCTTTTCTTTTGATAGAATTTTGTTAAAAGAAAATGTTTTTTTTTACTGTTAAAAATCTTCTTTCTTTTTTTTTAAATGGAATGTTTTTAAACTGTACATTAATATTGGAATATACTGTTAAGTGTGAATTACAGTACAGCTCGGATGATAAAACTACTCGGCGTGGGAATCAGCTACGCGATAAGCTCTCGGCGTAATTACGCCACGATACTTTGCGTAGACAAACTCGGAGTTCGCCGAGTCGAAACTGCACAGGTAAAAGGTGCAACTTTTTCTAATTGCAGTCATTTTAATGCATAATTATTCAATAACTTTAGAAAAAATCGAAGCAGAAGACAATTTTACTTTTGTTTTGGAAAAGAGGATGTGGTAAAATTCGAATGCCCGGATTATGTATACTGGGTCACGACAGTTATATGGCGGTTCCTATTACTGGCTTCACGGCGAATGAACATAAAATCAACATAAAATTCAATCAGTAATTATTATACTGGAAATTATAATTCTATTTTTAAATAATCGTTATTTGTAAAAAAAAAATTACTATTCTCCAGTTTATTATTAATACATTGATGGGTTCTTTAGTCAGAAAAAAATTGTTAAGAATTCCGTTGTTAGTGCCGCCTTGTTAAAAGGTACATACATGGCCAAGGATTATGGGTATTTATGTATGTTGAAGAAGAATTGACTTTTGGACAACAAAAACGAACACAACTTAAATGCATTAAAACTTTGAAATACGTATTTGTTTCGAAATGTATTCATTTTATTCATCAGTTTTGTCAATTTTTCACAGAAAAGATGCACTCGGTGTCTCATTGTTTGTACTGTTTCCGGCGATTGGCTTTTTCAAGCGCGCTGTCGGAAAACTTCCCCCGAAAAGTTGTCGGAAAATTCAGATTTTTTCCCCAATAATAATCACCACAGGTGTGCACTCACGGTTAATTGGATTCTACTCGGAGTGTGATCACAACGAGTGACTCGACAATGGCGTACTTTTCGCCGCGTGGATTCACCAAGTCCAAACACTGACTCGGCGTAGATTCGCGCGGCACTCTATACGACCAAACTCGGCGAATCGAGTAAAGTGTGGTTTTCGCGTCATCTGTACTGTAGTTCTTGAAAAACAGAAAACTAAGGGTTTAAAAAAGAGGGTATAATCTATTGAAATAAATGCCTAGTCTGAAGTCATTTATTTAATACATCCATAGTATTTCATATTAAAAATCAATATGTTTATTCACAGCTTGACAATTTCAGATGATTGCTGACAAATTTCATGGTTTCTCTCATTCATCTCCGGAAACGCTTTAACACATTATTTTGTTATGCCCCCGAAGGGCGGCATATAGTAGACGCAACGTCCGTCCGTCAGTCCGTACAATCGTGTCCGGTCAGTAACTTTAAATAACCTGGCACAAGTGTTCACCACAACAAGAAGACGTGTCGCGCACAAAATCCAGGTCCGTGGCTCCAAGTTCAAGGTCACAGAGGTCAAAGGTCAAAAAGAAGTGTTTTCGTGTCCGGTTATAACTCGGACATTAATGAACGGATTTTCAAATAACTTGGCACAAGTGCTTCCCACAACAAGATGACGTATCGCACGCAAAATCCAGGTCCGTGGCTCCATGTTCAAGGTCACACTTAGAGGTTAAAGGTCAAAACCACTTCGGGGGCATTTGTCGTGACACTTCTTGTTTTTCATTTAAATCTCTCTTTTTATTTATATTTACTTGTTTATATACCCGTTGACGGGCATTTGTTGATTTACATATAAGTTTATATTACACCTTATCATCCCTTATTAGCTCTACTGATCAGAGATCAGCAGAGCTTATGCCGTGGTGCGGCGTCCGTCGTCCGTCCGTCCGTCTGTCCGTCCGTCTGTCCGTTAACTTTTATTTGTAGCGACTACTCCTCTGAAACTACTGGATGGATATTCATAAAACTTTACAGAAATGTTGCCCATGAAGTCTAGTTGATCCTAGCAAAATTCATGTTGATGTGAAATCCAAGATGGCCGCCAAAGCTAAAAATAGATTTTTTAAATTCAAGTTTGTAGCGACTACTTCTTGAAAACTATAAGTGATATTGATATGGGACTTTTTCTAAAATGATCAGCATGACATGATGTTGGTCCTTGTCGAAAATCGTTTTGATTTGACGTTAAACATGGCTGCCAGCGGCCATCTTTGTTTACATAGAGTTATATAGTAAAAACTTGTAGCGACTACTCCTCTGAAACTACTTGACGGATTTTCATGAAACTTCACAGGAATGTTGCTTTTAATGTCTAAATGATCCTAGCAAAATTTCAGGTCGGCCGGAAATTCAAGATGGCCGCCACGGCTAAAAATAAATTTTCAAAATACAAGTTTGTAGCGACTACTTCTTGAAAACTATAAGTGATATTGATATGGGACTTTTTCTAAAATGATCAGCATGGCATGATGTTGGTCCTTATCAAAAATCGTTTTGATTCGACGTTAAACGTGGCTGCCAGCGGCCATCTTTGTTTACATAGAGTTATATAGTAAAAACTTGTAGCGACTACTCCTCTGAAACTACTTGGCGGATTTTCATGAAACCTTACAGGAATGTTGCTCTTAATGTCTAATTGATCCTAGCTAAATTTCAGATCGGCCAGAAATTCAAGATGGCTGCCACAGTTAAAAATAATTTTTAAAAAAATAAGTTTGTAGCGACTACTTCTTGAAAACTATAAGTGATATTGATATGGGACTTTTTCTAAAATGATCAGCATGACATGATGGTTATCCGAGTCGAACATTATTTTGATTCGACATTTAACATGGCTGCCAGTGGCCATGTTTGTTTACATAGAGTTATATAATGAAAACTTGTAGCGACTACTCCTCTGAAACTACTTGACGGATTTTCATGAAACTTCACAGAAATGTTGCTCTTGATGTCTAATTGATCCTAGCAAAATTTCAGGTCGGCCGGAAATTCAAGATAACCGCCATGGCTAAAAATAGATTTTCAAAATACAAGTTTGTAGCGACTACTTCTTGAAAACTATAAGTGATATTGATATGGGACTTTTTCTAAAATGATCAGCATGACATGATGGTTATTCAAGTCGAACATTATTTTGATTCGACGTTAAACATGGCTGCCAGTGGCCATGTTTGTTTACATAGAGTTATATAATGAAAACTTGTAGCGACTACTCCTCTGAAACTACTTGACGGATTTTCATAAAACTTCACAGGAATGTTGCTCTTGATGTCTAATTGATCCTAGCAAAATTTCAGGTCGGCCAGAAATTCAAGATGGCCGCCATGGCTAAAAATAGATTTTCAAAATACAACTTTGTAGCGACTACTTCTTGAAAACTATAAGTGATATTGATATGGGACTTTTTCTAAAATGATCAGCATGACATGATGGTTATTCAAGTCGAACATTATTTTGATTCGACGTTAAACATGGCTGCCAGTGGCCATGTTTGTTTACATAGAGTTATATAATGAAAACTTGTAGCCACTACTCCTCTGAAACTACTTGACAGATTTTCATGAAACTTCACAGAAATGTAGCTCTTGATGTCTAATTGATCCTAGCAAAATTTCAGGTCGGCCGGAAATTCAAGATGGCCGCCATGGCTAAAAATAGATTTTCAAAATACAACTTTGTAGCGACTACTTCTTGAAAACTATAAGTGATATTGATATGGGACTTTTTCTAAAATGATCAGCATGACATGATGGTTATTCAAGTCGAACATTATTTTGATTCGACGTTAAACATGGCTGCCAGTGGCCATGTTTGTTTACATAGAGTTATAAATTGAAAACTTGTAGCGACTACTCCTCTGAAACTACTTGACGGATTTTCATATAACTTCACAGGAATGTTGCTCTTGATGTCTAATTGATCCTAGCAAAATTTCAGGTCGGCCGGAAATTCAAGATGGCCACCACGGCTAAAAATAGATTTTCAAAAAACCAGTTTGTAGCGACTACTTCCTGAAATCAAAATCAATCAGTAGAGCTTCAAGGTCATTGACCTCTTGTTTTTTAATAGTTTTATCTTTATATATTTATATTAATTTTTAATTAATACTTCATTTCTTCATTTTTCATCAATTTTGCGCATAATATGACCTATTTATGTGTCGACGTGCCGTAAAACACCATTCATTCATTCATTCATTATTTTAATCAAAAGAAAAGCACCTTTTAATGCTAGTGTTCAACTGTGATATCTGAATATTTCAGGCAAAACATGTTTTAAAATTTCAGTGAATTATCTCTTGTCAATCAGTTTTTGTTGTGGTGGATTGATTAGTGTCTTCATCTTCATTATCATCGTATGATATCATCGCTATTGGTTCTACAATGGGCTCCATTCTTTACACATGATCATGTCACATGACATTTTAACTCGCATTTCAACCCTTGAACAATTCCATGGTAAAGAAAAGAGGGGAATGTTTGTGTTCACTGTTGCTATTATTGCAATTACATTTTTATTTTGTCATCCAAAAGAAACATGCTTGACTGGAGAATCACTGGATGCCGGTGTCACGAATGTAAATCCTCATTTACACAAATCTCCTGGGAACTGTTCTATGCAGATTAAAATGTGTAAACAAAAAATCTAATTACTTATAATCCGATGGTGAAAAATCCATACGAATGACAATGATTCTGGTTAATCGGTGGATGTTCTATCTTTTATCTTTTTACAGCATATCCACAATTATGGTTTTTGTTATGGAATTGATGACATTCAATTTCATTTCTAGATCTGATCAAATATTTATTGTGATGAAAGAAATTTTCATCAATAGTGAGTGAACTGGATTTGGATGTGAACCATTAAAGTGTGAAATTTTGAGTTGCTGATTTTGCTCAGATTTGTACACAGTTATTGTTGGTAGGTGGCTTAAGTTCAGAATGGCCCCGTGTGGTTCCCGGGTGCCCCCGTTTGGTCACGGGGCAAAGAATAGGGCCACTGCAGATCCCTTTGGAGGGTAGGCAGAGGGGTAGAATCCCCCCAAATTCATGTTTATTTTATCATTTTTTGTTCATGTTCATTAAAGGTCTTCATCATGATCCCTGCATTGTTTCAGGTGCTATCTCGCTCGTATCAAAAGAGCAGTGGCAGAAAAACAATAAACGTGGCTCCAGCATAAATGGAGTTTCTACGATAGAATTTGCAGCAACTCTGCAGTTCAGGGTGAGAAGGTTCTAGGCCCATTTTCCATATTTTATCTCGATGTACATGGAAGATGAGCCTGGCATGTTCATGCCTGTTAGGCGCCATATAACCTTTTCATGTGTTGGTGCGCCTTAAAACCCAATTCAATTCAATTAAGTTCAGAATGATGCTAAGAGTTTACGGTTAGTTTTTGATTCTCTTTGTTTTCATTGAAAGATTGAAGAAGTTGAGTTAAACAGGGAGTACATGAGGTTTGTGACGAGATTGACAAATCAAGGGGTGAATGAGAAACTATTCTAACTACATATAAAGAGTTCTGCATTGAGCCACATGACATAATGACGTTTTTGTCTCTCCCGCGATGGTGGGTAGCGAGACATAGCAGGCGGCGGCCACATTTTAAATCAACTATATCTCAACAACCGCTGCTCGAATTTTTCGGAAACTTTGTCAGATGCTTTGTTGGGTCAAGGAACATTGCATAATGCCAAAATTACCAAGGTCAAGGTCATCTTTTGCGTTATTTTCCCAAAACAACCCTGGTTCTCAGAATTTTATGTGATTGCCTCACTTTTTGTCTTTGATACTTGGTCATATGTATTGTTGGCATTGGTGGACATCACTAAACGACAAAAAAAATACCAAGGTCAAGGTCATGTTTTGCGTTGTTTACCCTAAATATCAGTTTGCTTAGGTAAGTTAACCTCAGTTAACTTTTTCTGGTAACTTTAATTTCTTTGTTTGATACTTGGTCATATGTATTGTTGGCATTGGTGGACATTGCTGGACGTCAAAAAATACCAAGGTCAAGGTCATATTTTTGCATTATTTTCCCCAAACTTAACCTTAGTTAGGTAACTTAACCTCAGTTAACTTTATGTGATTGCCTGACTTTATGTTTTGATACTTGGTCATATGTATTGTTGGCATTGGTGGACATCGCTGAATGAAAAAATACCAAAGTCAAGGTCATCTTTTGCATTAATTATCCAAAACTACACCCTGGTTAAACCACTTAACCTCAGTAACTTAACTTCTTTTGATTACCTCGCTTTTATTTGTCTGATACTTGGTCGTATGAAGTGTTGTCTTTGGACATCATTTAAGCACAAATTTAATAAAATATTTCATATGCTGTTTGCCACGGTGGACGAGACACCCTCAGACCGAGATCTTGTCTAGTCTAACGGGCCTTAAAACTGAACTGACCCCTTATTTATGAGAAAATTCATTTTGCACAGTAACAGGCTCTTGTGCATAATTCCATTCAAAATGTATGATGAATTTAGAAATAGAAAAGCCTGGTGTACCCCACTTAACTCAGAAGCAACTGAAAGGTCGCAAAATTTTCAGTTTACCGGTATCTTGGATATATACTGATGTAAATTGTAGTCTTTTAGTAACTGATTTTGTTGAAAGGTTGCATAAGTTTATTTTGGCGTAGAAAGTAATCTGTAAGTGAATTTTACAAAACAGTACTGAAATTGTAACAAAATATTACGAACAAATGTACAAAGTTCAGTTCAGGTAAGAAACTAACGAGGTCACTGTAATTGTTATTAGTTACAAACTTAAATGCCAGTGAAGTTATTACTTTGCCTTAGAACAATAGTTAAAAAGTTAGAGTTCTAAAAGAAGCATCAACTTGACTAAAGAACTTTTCCTGAGAGTCAATCCAATTTTAGGTCCGGCTTATGAACAAATTGCTCATAGGTTCAAAGGAACTTGGGATGAAAAATATTGGTGGCTTAAGCAGAAGATTTACAGTTTGGCTTAAGGACTGTAAAGAAAGTAGTTTTATCTAGGGCCGGTAGACCAGTACAATGTAAGCAGAGATCTTGGATAAGATGTTTAGTCTAACACAGTCAGTGTATTACTAACAGTGTGTTCATCTGTTGTCTGTGCGTGTGTTTCGGTATCAATTTGCAACAAAGGTTTGTGCATTCGTCCGCCCAAATAATTTCTTAATTTTTCTCAGATAATCACGGAAGAAACGGGGAATATGAGGCCACTCCTGGGTCTGTCAGAAAACGGGGAGCTCGAAACGGCCAAGCATATGCTAGGGGCCATGTATGAAGTTTCTCTACTCTTAATATTTTGTTCTTTTCTCGTTAAATTATTTGAACCGATAAATTTTACAATATTCTATCTTGCATTAAAATTAAAGTTTAGATCTCTAGATCTTGCATTACATAAACATATTTCTTATAAGAACTTTCTTAATGATAAAAGAAGTTGTTGTAGAGCATGTGATTAATTTTGAGTGATCATTTTCTCTGATAATGGTTATTATATCATTTTTTTTCCTCAGGACAGACTCGGGAATCACCTAGGGTGTCAGCTTTAGAAGAAAGGGCTATGTATGGTTTTGAATTATTCTTTTTCATTATACCATTTAGCTAAAGAAACATTATTACGCAATTATATGATATTGCAAATTTGCTGTTTTCTTTCTATCAGATTTTGGTATGTTGCCCAGGAGGGTAAGATTTGAAGTGTGACACAATATGGAAGTTAAGGGCAGATAACTCTTACACTGCCAAACATTCTCTGCTTGGTACCAAATATAATTTGAAAATATATAATAACTGAATTGCTATTTTCATTTTAACTGCTATATAAATCAACTTATTCAGACAAATATGACTGAATGACTAAATGATAGTTTTATATCGACTGAGACAAGTTAATCATATTTCTTTAATAATTTGTTTACCAAATTCGTGTCATAATGATTGGTTTCTGAAGAATGAAGAACTACATGTATTAGTCTATTTAAGCCCCTTTCTATGGTCAAACTCGTCCATTATAAATAATAATAATGTAACTTCTAACTAAAACAATATACAACAACAACAGTTATTTCCAACAAGTAAATGGCTATGTTTCATCTAAGGGAAGTAACTTTGAGTTCAGGTTATACTGCTGTACTATCTATATTCAGACATGTACTACTGTGGTCCCGAAAATATGACTGGCAGGCACAGTGTACAATGGCTGATTGCGGATGTTGGCAGTGAAAGAGTTAAAGCAATCTACTGACACTTTATTTTGAGATCGAAGAACATAACTTGATGTTGACATATGCTTTAAACATGTTTTCTTCCTGATTTTTGCCAGATGAGCGGTTAGCAATCATGTCGAGACGAGGTTAAAGGGGGTCAGCGAAAGTGAGATCAAGGTTAAAAGGGGGTCAGCGAAAGTATGGTGTTTCTTACTATTTCTGTTATTATATGTTTTTCTTCTCTGTATAATAGAAAGGATGAGGCCCCTGCTGATCCCTACTGGATAATAAATAAAGATGTCCAACAATCCATAGAGTTCTAAGTTTGTGTCGCACATGGAGTGTGTTTATCTTTTCCAAGAACTTTTTTTAAAAGTTCAATAAAATTAACCTTATAACACCTTAGATGCAGTAAGAGGTAGGAAATAGGATTATTGCATTGGTTCTGAAAATAATCTTAAGACACTGTAAAGGACCTAGGGGACCAGTAAAAGAGTCTTCCCGCAATGTAGCTGCTGCATGAGCAGGGGACCAGTCCACAATCATCAGTCATTATTTTATGATTCTATGTTTTAGCTGTGAAACAGTCCACACTCATCAAAGTCACTCGCTCTTATGCTTCTATGTTTGAGCTGGGGACCAGTCCACTCTCATCAAAGTCACTCATTTATGTTTATTTGTCTGTGATAGAGCTGGGGACCAGTCCACACTCATCAAAGTCACTCTTTATGTTGCATATTGAGGCAATTTTCAAAATTTCCATATATAACAGGGTGAAATTACTGTCACTTTTTCGTCATTAATTGTTACCATGAGTCCCATATCTCCCCTTTTTGCGATTTTATGAGACTTGCAGATGTGACTACATTGCCATGGTAACGATTCCGTAAAAACATTTTGTTTAGGATGTGTCATGAAAATGCTTTTTAAATTCCCAAAAGTGTCGTTATGGAGGGTAAAACATATGGTTTCCACACTTTGATTTTATTTATTGATAGCACATTGGAAAATTCCTTTGTTTTTTTGATCTGTTGATTGAAACTATGTCTGAGGATGTTTGTCAAAGGAAAATTGATTTCAAGGGGTTGGGGAGCCTCAGAGGGCAGGATCTCAAGGGGTGGGAGTGCCTCAGAGGGCAGGATCTCAAGGGGTGGGTGGGTGTGCCTCAGAGGGCAGGATCTCAAGGGGTGGGGAAGCCTCAGAGGGCAGAATCTCAAGGGGTGGGTGGGGAGTTGCCTCAGAGGGCAGGATCTCGAGGCGTGGGGGTGCCTCAGAGGGCAGGATCTCAAGGGGTGGGGGTGCCTCAGAGGGCAGGATCTCAAGGGGTGGGGATGCCTCAGAGGGCAGGATCTCAAGGGGTGGGGGTGCCTCAGAGGGCAGGATCTCAAGGGGTGGGGAAGCCTCAGAGGGCAGGATCTCAAGGGGTGGGAATGCCTCAGAGGGCAGGATCTCAAGGGGTGGGTGGGGAGTTGCCTCAGAGGGCAGGATCTCAAGGGGTGGGGGTGCCTCAGAGGGCAGGATCTCAAAGGGTGGGGAGTTGCCTCAGAGGGCAGGATCTCGAGGGGTGGGGGTGCCTCAGAGGGTAGGATCTGAAGGGGAGGGGAAGCCTCAGAGGGCAGGATCTCAAGGAGTGGGAATGCCTCAGAGGGTGGGAATGACCTTTGTTACTTTATCAATAATAAGCCTATAGTAGTACTTACTATTGTTTGTTAATTAAATGTAATGTTTAATGAATCCCGAGGCTTTAATAGGAACAGAATCCTGTTTACTATACCAAAGTTCATGTGCTTCAATTTGGGACCAACTAAAGTTGAAGGTTGCATCAATAATGCACTTTTGTCAATGATAGGAGTTCATTATGATTTACTGAAGGTTGCATCAATAATGCACTAATGTCAATTATAGAAGTTCATTATGATTTACTGAAGGTTGCATCAATATTGCACTATTGTCAATGATAGGAGTTCATTATGATTTACTGAAGGTTGCATCAATAATGCACTATTGTCAATGATAGGAGCTCATTATGATTTACTGAAGGTTGCATCAATAATGCACTATTGTCAATTATAGGAGTTCATTATGATTTACTGAAGGTTGCATCAATGATGCACTATTGTCAATGATAGGAGTTCATTATGATTTACTGAAGGTTGCATCAATAATGCACTATTGTCAATTATAGGAGTTCATTATGATTTACTGGTTTTAATGAAAGGTTTTATTCTGAATTGTTATTTTGGAACAGGATACAGACAACTAAATCTTTAATAGTCGTATCAGTTTTGAATTAAGGGATGTCACACAGTACATTATGATGCTTTCTGTTGCTGTGTGTCGCTATCCTACATGTTCTACTTCATATAGAAAAGGAAGGAATTGAGTTGTTCCATGTTTCAACATGTTATTGTCAAGGTGACCCAGGCAGATGGGAAATGTGCAAAGGACCATCACAACCTGCCCTACCCTTACTAATAAGAGCCTCTATGGTCGAAAGGTTAACAATGTTGAGTTGTAACCCTTCTCTTCTCAATACTGTGGGTTCGAATCCCACTGGGAGCTCAGCCTGTTAGATGTCGATTCTTTCGCATGGCGGGAAGTATACAGTACTGGTTCTACCCAGAAAAAACGGAATGGTCGGCCTCTACCACAAAAAAATCAAATAAATCATATATAGCCTAAAATATGCTAAAAATGACGTAAAACAACATTCAGACAAACTCTTATTAACAAATAGATTCCAGTGGTTCTTTAACGTTCTTGGAGGATAAACCCATATACGCGGGAACGCCCAGTTTATGTTCCTCTCTAACGGACATGGCTGAGGGAAGTAGACAAGAAGGAAAAGACAAGCTTGTAGCTCCCTATGTGACGGTACACAGTCATCGTCATTTTTAGCACATGTCAGCTATATATGATGGTCAATTATTTTTGGTGGAGGCAGACCACTCCTGGGTAGAACCAGTACTGTATACCTCCTGCCATCTGTAAGAATCGACACTTTCTCACTTGACAAGTCGAGCTCCCGGTGAGATTTGAACCTGCATTACTGTGCATAACATTCTCAGTTTAAAACCCGTACCAATGCAGGTCCCTCTCCTGTCATCGTAAGGGTTGCGATTATAGTGTGGCGTGCATCATTGTTTCATAACGGTCATCAATTCCAAGCTATCTGATGATATAAAAATAAAATATAGAATACTGGCTGTAGATAGGACAGTATCCAGTTTTAGACAATGCTGTTTGATCAATAACATCACATTCCAAGACAAACAGATGGCCATGGTGGACCAGTGAATAGCACTTTTGACTCTTGAGGTTTGAACCATGCTGGCACCACTGAGTAACTTCAGCGTGTCTGTCGGTTGAAGTAAACCGGGCAGTCGCATGCATGTATTGGATTCTAACCTTCAGGCATGTTAAGGAACAATAAGAATCTTTTCTTTAGTAAAAGTATGGCAGAGTTCCATGATTCCTTTGTGTCATTTCTCGCTCTCTGGGGCGGCTCTAAATAACCTGTACAATTTGTTGACGAGCCATTTCACAACAATTCAATCCAATCTGTCTTCGGACAATGCAATTTGATATATAACATATCCAGTTCCAAGAAACTATATAGTACCTTTGATGATTGTTGTTGAATAACTGGTGAAAGTATTTAGGCAAAAAAAAAAAATACCTGTGTTTCCGGTTGCCCGACCGACCTTATTTTTAAGGGGCCGACCCTAAAACTTTTTATGAATTTTTTTTTTAAAAATTAAAAAAATAAATTTAAATTTGTTCCGACCATTGATTTATCACAATATATCGAGGTAAACTGACATTACAGAGAAACTTTCAGTTGCTCCAAAAAAAGAAGAAAAAAAAGGGAAATTTCTACCGACCTACCCTCTTTCTTTTTTTAGAGCATGCAATAGGAAACACCTATATTTTTTTGGCCTTAAAACCATCATTCACTTCTGGGATGGTAGATGTGCTGAGTTTACTGCAAAATTACAAAAATGGGATAAGGGCCCAGAAAGACGCATGTATATAGAATTTTATTTGGATTGGCAATTACTGTTTTGGTTGAAAATGAAAAGTAGGTTGTTGTTGTTGCTTGTTTATGGCGGGGATGATTCCTTGAAACTACAGGCGCTATTATGGTTGGTCTGAGCATCTGATGCAGGGGCTTGACCTGGTTTTGAAAATATTGATGAAAATGGGCTTCTTATGTTTTCTAAACTAAACACAAATTAATTATCACATCAACCTAGAATGTCTCTAATTATATGGCCATTCAGTTATCAAATGAAACATAACTAAACATGATATTATAAAGTCATACAACTTTAAATCTAGTTTATTTATATATATGTTGAGTTTCAGTGGTCTTTGTGTGCCTTTAATATGATGAGAAAGCCGTTTCAGAACTATTCTGTAAAATATTAGAATGCTTTTGAGAGGTCTTTGATCCTTGAAATTAATCAGGCCATAAAAAAGATATTCCAGAGAGCTGCTGGCCTGTGAAAAGAGTTTTTTTTATTGTGTGTAGTGGAATTTCAATATACGGAGTGACCTTGGCAACTTGATTTTAAATTGTTTTCCGATATACGTTAGTTGCCATAGCAATGTTGTTTGTTACCATAGCAAAGTCGATAGTTGCCATAGCAATGTCGTCATTCAAATTGCAGTTTAATAAGTATATCTGTTTACATTCTTTGAAATAAAAAAAGTAAAGAAATGCAGAAGTCAACCTTGCAGAGTTGATATAAACACCTACTTTTAATGGTAAATAAAGATCCGTTTTCAAACTCAAAATGTCTGGTATCTTCAATTATGTAACTGTAGAAAAGGGGGAAAAAAAGGAGATTGGAAATGGTTATTGCGTTGCAGACTTTAATGTGAGGATATTTGTTTCTTGTCTTACATTCCTCCTCTCCACCCTGATCTATATGAAGAAGTAAGATGGAGAATGAGCTGCTGTAAAAGGGATTTGTCTTGATGAGGTCATCTGTGACATAAATATGTCGGACAACTAAAAGCTCAGTTATCACATACTTTAAGTCATCTATGACTTAATGATGTCATACGACTAAAAGCTCATAGTGTTAATGCGTAATATATATAATTTTTTATTTTTTTTAAGTAATGGTGCTTTACAGAAAGAAAAAAAAGTTTACAAATGAGAAGAAAATCTGGACAAGGTATGGTATAGTATGGAGCAGAGAAGTATCTAGGTGACCATTCCTTCCTTTTGACAACTTTTCTGTTTTGTATATTTCAGGGACTGCAAGATCATTAGAGACCCCCAGTCACTCAAATCCAAGGGCTATGGCTTCGTGTCCTTTGTAAATAAACAGGTACGAGTGTTAGTTACAGATTGTTATTACATTTCCATCGGTGAATGATTGGAATTTCTCAGTGAAAGACTATTTATAATCACTAAATATTAATAATTAACTCCGAATACAAATATAACTAACGCTGACGTTGAGTTAGGACGTCAGTAAAATGTTTCTGACGTCAACGTCGGCCGCCAATAATTGTATAAAGCGAATAATTTCAAATCATACATAGACTGATTAAAATGTAACAAATGGATTATTTAACTGCTGGGTTCAATTAAGGAAATCTTTCACTCAATGGTAGACGTGTTTGTTTTTTCACTCAGCCACATACATGTACACTCGTTTGTCAAAAGAACCATACGTCTACCATCTCGTGAAGGAATTACCTATAATCGATCCCACTGGTTAAATAATCTCTATATTTTGTTGGCTTTGAAATGAAAAGTGAGATTTTAGAATGTTTTGAAATGAAAAAAGTAAAGAGTTTTAGTGTTTTATTAATGGGGTATGGTTGGGGTGATGTTGTGGCACTTCAGTTGCTTTGTAGAATGCAGATGTTATTGTCTTTCACTAACTCTAGCTAATGAACTGTTTTCAATACTTCAAATAATTTCACTGAACTGCAGTTGATCAATTAATCGTAGTAGCTTCAATAAGATATCTGATGTTGGGTATTAGAATGAAAAATTTCATCTCATTCACTCTAGGATATCTTGTCTGAATATAAGCGAACAAAGATAAGATATTTTCCTTTTCTGAAGTCTGCTCCCGTTTTCCTGCAGGGACTACAGTAACAGGCAGCATACTTAATGACACCTTTATTATCCCTAGGGAATTATAAAGATTGGAATTGTCGTTGCAGTGAATGCATAGACAATCTCCGATGGCATTATCTGACAAATCCGGATGAATGTCAGCACAGATTATGTGCATGATGCGTGCATTATGCATCATGCAGAAGTGCCAACCATACAATTTGCACAAATAGTATACATCAGAGACCACGTTAAAATCTGCAGGATTTAAAAAAAAAAAAAACATTTAAAAATAAATAAAATGAAGCTTGGAATTCATATGCAGTCATGTGTTGCAGTCACATGTTGCCAGTCAAATTACATTAGGTATAAACGTGTTAATGCCTCCTTGAAGATTTAGGAGGAAAGGCTTAATGTCCCCTGGAGTTTCCATTTTAAACTTGCAAATGTGACTCGCGTTAAAAATGTGAGGTGCACTAAACATTATTCATGTAACTGGCGAAAGCAGTCATCCAATTCCTAAATGACCTGATTATCCTGTCGGAATGACAGACTGGTACGTCACTTGCTGTCTGAATGACAGACTGGTACGTCACTTGCAGTAGAATATAATGTGAATGTACTGTCTATAATTCTCTATGTGCTTAAACAGTTTCTGTTTTTGTACAGTCTCTGTAAATCACTCATTCAGATGATTGGTTATTTTTTTCACCAACCCTTATATAGGGCATCGATTTAACGGCTGGCCCTTTTTTAGTTTGACAGTAAAGCCAGTAAAAAAATAATATCACTAGATAAAACATGTTTTAGTGGTTAATCATTTTACCTTACGGTGGATTTTTTACCATATCACCTTAAAGCTGTAGGTATATTCTATTGACCGATTCAAGGTATTCTGACCATTAAAGCATTTGTATGTCACATTTTATGAAACACCGGAGTATGTATGGTGTCATTTTATTGTTAGATTTGAATGATATTTGATGGTAATTGATGTTTTGTAATAATATATACAATAAAGTGAGTTTTTCTAAATTGAAAACAGTACCACTATTGTGTATTACTAAAGTTTATGGTACCCGGCATTAACAGTGAATAATAGATCTCTTGATCACAGTCATGGCCCATGGATAGCGCCGTGGACTCTTGATCACAGGCATGGCCCATGGATAGCACCGTGGGCTCTTGATCACAGTCATGGCCCATGGATAGCGCCATGGACTCTTGATCACAGTCATGGCCCATGGATAGCGCCGTGGACTCTGGGTTAAGCCTCACCTGCGCTACTTAGTGTTAAACTGTCTATGTGTTCTTTGGCAAGACACTTTCCCTTAGCCACATCCGTTGGATGGGAATATAAACAGGGCGGTCCTGTGTATCGGAATCTATCCTCTGAGCACATTAAACAACCATAGGAGTGTATTTGTTATAGAGTAGGGCAGGTTCCTGGATTCCTATATGTATCCTTTCCCTCTATCTGGGGTATCTCTAAATAACCTATGTTTGTGAATCAACAGATTAACAGCATTCAATTCAATTTATCCCAGTCGTGCTGAATAATACTCTAAAGGACATTGTCTTTGATGAGTAATGTTGGTAAATTATATAGCGTAGGATAGCATTTAGTCTTGTGCAATATATGCATTTAGTTAAAACTAGATGACATATTTAACCCTACACAGGGATGGTCCAGACTGTCTATGATTTCCATGTCAAATGTTAGTGTGTAATATTACCGCTCAATTCCTGTTAACCTGATGTCCAGGTGTGATAATTAAATCAACTGATTTTTGAAATGGGTTTCCTCATTTTGGTATGCTGACTTTCTTATTTTAATGTTTGTTGACATGTATATAATAAAACCTGTATTAAGAAAACTCTATAGGGAAAAGCAAAAACAGTCTTTAAAATCAGATAGTGTCTTAATAGAGGTGATCCCTTAATGCAGGTGCATTTGATTGATTTTAATGGTTTTTAAAGCAGATGCTCTCTTAATAGAGGTGGTCTGTTAATGGGGTTTGACTGTATTTGTTATGTAACCAATATCTGTACTATGACCTGTTATACATAGCCTCAAAGCAAACATGCATTATTTGTGTTAGGAAATTGAAATGATTAATTTGGGGTATTTTGCAAAGTATTGTTATATTCCATTGCTGATTATGTAATGCCCAGGTAGTGATAAGACTTCATAAACGGTTTCATTTTATTTTTGATAAGCCTAGTCAGCCTGTAAGAAAACAGACATATGTAGCCTTGGATCATTTATAAATGGCATCTTTTCACTAAATCGGAAACGATAAGTTGAAAGACCTGTCCTCACTGAAGCTTTGCTTCTATATAGACATTAGGAAGCATTAAGTTGTTATAAAGTGCATCTTTTTAATTCCACTTTATTATTAATTGAGAAAAAAGAACTGAAAGATTCAAATAGAATTTTCTCGAACAAATCTGCTGTCATGCAGAAAGGGTTTGATATGACATGACAAATAAGCAATTATTTAGATATATTTATGTTCTTCGACTTTGTATTACTTTGTATTTTAGTTTGTTCAAATGGTTTGTATCTGCACAGACCTTATGTCCTTGTGGAATTATGAAGAACATGTATCAAGGGTTCAATGCAACACTGCTGTAACCACAGACCTTATGTCCTTGTGGAATTATGAAGAGCATGTATCAACACTGCTGTAACCACAGACCTTATGTCCTTGTGGAATTATGAAGAGCATGTATCAAGGGTTCAATACAACACTGCTGTAACCACAGACCTTATGTCCTTGTGGAATTATGAAGAACATGTATCAAGAGTTCAATACAACACTGCTGTAACTACCGTTTTGTTTTGAACCCTCAATATTCATAGTGATAAGCAGTAAATAACTTCATAATTCACTTTAACAGTATTGTTCAGGTATTCGGTACAGTCCTGATCTGATATTGGTACAGTCCGGATCTGATATTGGTACAGTCCTGATCTGATATTGGTACAGTCCTGATCCGATATTGGTACAGTCCGGATCTGATATTGGTACAGTCCTGATCTGATATTGGTACAGTCCTGATCTGATATTGGTACAGTCCTGATCTGATATTGGTAGTCCTGATCTGATATTGGTACAGTCCTGATCTGATATTGATACAGTCCTGATATTGGTACAGTCCTGATATGATATTGGTACAGTCCTGATCTGATATTGGTACAGTCTGATCTGATATTGGTACATTCCTGATCTGATATTGATACAGTCCTGATTTGATATTGGTACAGTCCTGATCTGATATTGATACGGTCCTGATATGATATTGGTAGTCCTGATCTGATATTGGTACAGTCCTGATCTGATATTGGTACAGTCCTGATCTGATATTGGTAGTCCTGATCTGATATTGGTACAGTCCTGATCTGATATTGATACAGTCCTGATATTGGTACAGTCCTGATCTGATATTGGTACAGTCCTGATCTGATATTGATACAGTCCTGATATTGGTACAGTCCTGATATGATATTGGTACAGTCCTGATCTGATATTGGTACAGTCTGATCTGATATTGGTACATTCCTGATCTGATATTGATACAGTCCTGATTTGATATTGGTACAGTCCTGATCTGATATTGATACGGTCCTGATATGATATTGGTACAGTCCTGATATGATATTGGTACAGTCCTGATCTGATGTCAATACAGTCCTGATATGATATTGGTACAGTCCTGATATGATATTGGTACAGTCCTGATAAGATATTGGTACAGTCCTGATCTGATATTGGTACAATCCTGATAAGATATTGGTACAGTCCTGATATGATATTGGTACAGTCCTGATATGATATTGGTACAGTCCAGATCTGATATCGATATCCTGATAAAAAAGTCCTAGTAATCCACATGTTCCAGAGCATTTATATGATAAGCTTTCTGTAAAACTACTGGTCGCCGTTTATTTATGGCAACTCCTGATGAATAAAACACTCATAATTTATTTGTCTCATGTTTCAGTCTAGAAGACGGTTCTGTCTCCGTTATTTCTGATTCAGTTATAATCGCCATATATCAACTGTAAAACAGAAACAATAAAACCAGCTGCAAAATAAGATAATAATTAAAATGTGAAATGATATAGCTCGGTTATATAAGAATAATGTTACGTTAATTATTGGTCGATGTTGTCGATGGTACAGGACTTACGGTGGTATCGAATCATGTTTTGTTCAACGACTGCTGGCAGCTCATAGCATGATAGCTCCTCCCGTTATTTGGCATGACTGAATAAACCAATATAAATCCTTGAATTGTGTATAGTTTGCTTTCTTACTTCCATAAGTTAAAACCAGATGCTTTTTATTTACAAAATGAAGTTGTTTACGGTGGTATCGCTTCACTTCCGGTAGTATCGAATAGCACGTTCTGATGACATGTAGGCCAGAGTATCCAAGTATTTTAAAGTTACATGTCATTAAAATTGATCAGTTTTGCCAATCTCCAGACAGGTGTATGTATGTCACGTGGTAGTCACTGATGCGATATTTCTTCGCAATTTCATTGGCTAGATGCTAAAGTTACACGGTAGTTTTATTTGTTGATCAAAAAAGGTCAAAGGTCCCTTCACCAGTATGCAAGTCTACAGAGTCGCTATACTAGACGAACAATGCCAGTGGGTGGGTCTAATGAAAAAACATTAATAGGGGATTATAAAACTGTAGGGATTTAATTGATGGTAAAGCACCTACCTATTTGCGGGAAAATTGAAATCTCGGGACTATTTTTTTTTTTAGCTCGACTGATCAAAGATCAACAGAGCTTATGCCATGGTGAGGCATCCATCGACTGTCCGTCTGTCTGTTCATCTGTAAACTTTTTTGAGGCGACTACTCCTCTGAAACTACTTGACGGGTTTTCATGAAACTTCACAGGAATGTTGCTCTTCATGTCTAGTTGATCCTAGCAAAAAATTCAGGTCGGCCGGAAATTTAAGATGGCTGCCACGGCTATAAATAGATTTTAAAATGCGATTTTGTCACCAGTACTTCTCAAAAACCATAAGTGATATTGATTGGAACCTTTACCAAAATGACTGGCAGGACATGTTGTTGGTCCTGTCCAAAGTTCATTTTGATTAGATGTCAAACATGGCCGCCAGCGGCCATTTTTGTTTACATGAAGTTATATATAAAAATCTTGTTACGACTACTCTCATGATTTTCATGAAACTTCACAGGAATGCTGTGCTGATTTAGCTATCAGTAGAACTTCAAGGTCATTGATTGACCTCTTGTTTTAATTCCTAACATTTTGCAAAGAGACACTTGCCCGCCAGCTAAAGCCACTTGTCCCGGGCATCGGATTTGTACATCCCTGGCCCGGGGGTGGTATGGGGAGGGGGTGGGGGCTTATGGTGAGGTCTCGGGAACGTGGTTATAGGGGAATGTAACGTATTTATACCTATTGCAATTGTACGAAAATGTACAGGTCTGTCTGCGAACATTCGTCTGGACAGGCAATGGCAACAGTGTAACACACAAAACCTACCTCTCTGTTCAATCATTGAACACGGGCCAAATATATTAAAACCGCCTTTGTTAGGCCATCTTAAATAAATAGTTTGTTTCCCAGCACGGGATTTCGTAAGTGGGTAAGTAAGTAATTAAGAAAAATATTTTATGACCAGGGGCGTAGCATGACCTGTTTTGGGCGTAGGTGCACCTCTTCCACAAGCGGGTTCGCGGGTCTTCCCCCCCTATATATCTTCATTTTCGGACCAAAATGGTGCGATATTTGTCAGGAATATAAACATTTATGCTGGCAAAAAAATCCAACCTTACCCTCACAACAACCCCACTACCACCCCGACCCACACCATCATGCCCCTCTGAGTTTTATTGCATTTTAAAACCTTAGGATTTTAAAACTTTAGGATTTTGGTTTTTCCAAGTTATTCCTGGGAGTAAAGGGGTATGCCACACTACGCCCCTCTAGACAGTAAAAACTTAATGAAATTAAAGAAAACTATTCTATAATAGTAAAAAAAAAAGTGTTGATCTAAAATTGCTATACACATTTCGGGTATGGTCTTTTAAGTGGGTAGGTAGGAAAAAAAGCACACCAAAAATTGCTTATATAGTCGACAGTGGCCCTTCATTACGTACTGCCACTAGTCCTCCGTTTTAACATTGGGTTTTCATATAATTTACTCCCCCCCCCCCCCCCCCCCCCACCCCCACCCCACACACTCACCACCAACTCCTACACATACAGAGTATATTTATATAAACAAAAATGACAATCAAATGATTAAATTAACACATTATTCAATTGTGAATGGTTCCAGAACATAAAACCCATCAAATACAACTACAGCAAATTTGAGACGACCCCCGATTCTCAGCTGTGCACTGTTGACAATGTCAAGCCACCATTTTAATTGATTCAATACCCACCAAACGACATGCATTTGTTTATGTGTGAAATCTTAATGAAGGTATTTAATATAATGAACATAAAATGAACGATAAAGCATTTTATATTATTTTATTGATGAAAACAATTTCAACTGATTCGATACTACCGATGATTCGGTAAGCACTTTATAAGATAAACACATTATTCCTCAAGAAGAACAAACTGGAGATTGGAGATAATGAGAATGATGTCTATCAGCACAAGACCAACAATGGATTAGTCTTTTGAGAGAAGTGATTCGATGTGTTCATAAAGTAATTGTACACAATAATCCATCTGATCTGATACAAAAACAATTCCCAATGCTTTGTCCTTATGCCTGGCAGCTTCCAATGCTTTGTCCTTATGGCTGACAGCCCCCAATGCTTTGTCCGTATGTATGGCAGCCCCCAATGTTTTGTACTTACGTATGGCAGCCCCCAATGCTTTGTCCTTATGTCTGTCAGCCACCAATGCTTTGTCCTTATGTCTGACAGCCACCAATGCTTTGTCCTTATGTCTGGCAGCCCCCAATGCTTTGTCCTTATGTCTGGTAGCCCCCAATGCTTTGTCCTTATGTCTGGCAGCCACCAATTCTTTGTCCTTTGTCCTTATGTCTGGCAGCACCCAATGCTTTGTCCTTATGTCTGGCAGCCACCAATGCTTTGTCCTTATGTCTGGCAGCCACGAATGCTTTGTCCTTATGTCTGGCAGCCCCGAATGCTTTGTCCTTATGTCTGGCAGCCACTAATGCTTTGTCCTTATGTCTGGCAGCCACCAATGCTTTGTCCTTATGTCTGGCAGCCACCAATGCTTTGACCTTATGTCTGGCAGCCCCCAATACTTTGTCCTTATGTCTGGAAGCCACCAATACTTTGTCCTTATGTCTGGCAGCCCCCAATGCTTTGTCCTTATGTCTGGCAGTCACCAATGCTTTTTCCTTATGTCTAGCAGCCACCAATGCTTTGTCCTTATGTCTGGCAGTCCCCAATGCTTTGTCCTTATGTCTGGCAGCCACCTTTCATGAGATTGATGTAGCTCCTTTGGTGCTTAATGTACCAATCTTAGTATTAGCCATGTTTTATATAGAGTAAAAAATAACAAAACTGTTATTAATGAGAGGCTGTGGATGTCAGGTCTGTCTATAATTCACCCTCCTACTTTGTCTAGCTGACAGGCTACTTTCAGCAGTCCCCAATACAAAAACAAAAGGACTATAAATAACAGGCCTACTTTTCGAACTTTACCAGCAATTAAAATTTCAAAGGGAAAGCTCGAAATGTTGAAACCTTTGGAGGATATGGGCGCCCAATTACCGTGACACACAGAATCAATGTGTTGAGCCGTCTCTACGATACGGTGACTGGAGCATCTTCTGATCAGTGTGTGATATTTGTGGCTACATTAACTAATCATACGTGTGCTGCATATGCGTCGTGAGCAGGATGGAAGATATACGACGGATAATGCATGTCAATGAAGGAGATAACGTCTGATGCCAAACATTTGAGGCTTTTTCAGAATGACATTAAAATGATTGTAGTGGTTGATTCAACAAAGGTCTGATTATACAGTTTTGTAGTTTTATCGTATATTTAGAGAATGATGACGCCCATCATGTGCCAGTCCAGTCTTTATTTATAGAATGGCTCCAATGAAAATGGATTTTCTGATTAAGAATTTTCTACATTTGCTGTTGTGCAAGTTTTAGGTCCATTCTACATATTTATACCCCTGCTTCGCAAAGTGAAATAGGGGGTTATATAGGAATCATGCTGTCCATGTCAAATCACATTATTTATTCATTTATTATTCTTGATTCTTACCGTCTGTATCAAAAAGTGGGGTTATTCATTGATAGTTCTTGTTTTATTTAGGTGTAAATGGAGAGTAAAAAATATATCGAATCCAGATTTTTTTGCTTCTTTAATACCAAAATGCATTAATAAGAAAAATAAATTTTATTTATACCTCAGAGCACATATTTCTATTCTTGCTATACATCAACTCCGGATGTACTTGCTTTTTAATATCAAAATACATCAATAGACTAGATAAATCTTGTTATTTTTCGCCAGATTAGAGCTGTCCTAACATAGTGTTAGTGTCGACGCATGTCAAACTTTATGTATATTTTCATTCCGTGCTTACAATCAAGATAAATATTTGCGGCGACATTTCCATTTTCTACCAGTCCTACATGTCATGCATTTTGATTTAATTCTTAAAATCACTATGATTATGATGTATTGGCAAGCATTTCAGTGAACTGAGTAAACAGTAATGACGCGAGTGTGTGACCGTGGTGTCGCCAATGATCAGTTGCCGCCCAGAGAGGGCTGGAGATTATAGGCTCTGATCCTCGCAGATGACATAATGATGACGGAAAAAATAATTAAGTTGAGATTTAGTCCCGCAATAACCAGAAGTCTAATCAGTTTCCCTCTGTTTTTGTGCTATAATAACTGCGATTAAATCTGTTTTTTAATGCCACTGAATGAATCGACGAGCTGCTGCCGTGCTGAATTGAGCTTCCCAATTTTCAAGCGTGAGGAGTTTTATATTAAAAAATCTTCAAACGTCGAGTTTGATGGGTTTTAGATCATCATGTGAAACAAACCTTGTTCCTGCAACATCGCTGGCTGGTTAACGTGGATGATTTATTAGCCCCGGTTTTGTTGGAAACTTCTGTGAAGTTTGATTCAATGGTTGAGGGGTTGTATTCTTCTGGGAAATGTACAGCAATCGACGCAGAGGAAATGTTTCGTTTTCGTGATTTCACTGCAGATTAAGTTTATATTTAGAAAATGTAAATTGTCGATTTCTAAAATAAATATATCTTAAGCATCACAATTCTTCATTTTTTGTTGCCTGGCTGCATCCCGCTAAATTTTGATTTCAGTACTGTTTTCTCATTGTTGTATTTTTTCGGAAGAAAGTTAAATGTGGAATTTAATAGATTTTAGTAGATTAAATCAGTTTAATTGCTGTTGGAAAAGTTAAACAAAGGGATACTGCCAATCCCAAGTATGTGCGTGGTCTCAAAATTACGGCAGACATTGATGAAAAGCATCAGCCATGATTGAAAAACATAAAACTAACATTGACTGGCAAATTAACATCCTTAAAACAGCTTATTTTCTGTAACCCAATCCGTCATTAAAGAAGTGGATAATTAGATCCGTTCTGTAAAGAACTCCATAAAAAAGATTAAAAACAATTTATTTGATCCCCAGAATAACACATCATGTAATAGATAGAGTCTGGTCTCAGCGAGTTTGCTTATTTAAACACCGAGATGGGCGTAGCCCATCGAGGTGTTTAAATAACCAATGAGCTGAGACAGACTCTGTCTTTTTTGTAGAATGGTGTACTTAGTAACACTGTGACGTCATATTGACCGTACTCTAAATTCCAATATCCGGTAGTTGTAGTACGGTAAAGCCACGCCCCTTTAGTTACCCTAAATTAAACGATTTAATGCTCTGCATTCATCAAAGAAAACAGGGCTGGCGTGGCGCAGTCGGTAACGCGGCGGATTTGTAACCGGAGGCCCCGGGTTCAATCCTCCGTGGTGCCACTGAGTTCCATCGGTGTGTTCTTGGGCAAGACACTTTCCCTCAGCCTCGTCTGTCGGATGGGGACGTAAACCGGGCGGTCCTGTGTATCGGTCTATCCTCCGAGCACGTAAAAGAACCATAGGAATCTATTCGATAATAAGAGTAGGGCAGGTTCCCGGATTCCTATGTATCCTTCCCCTCTCTCTGGGGCGGCTCTAAATAACCTATACTGTGTTGATGAGCCGTTAAACAACATTCAATTCATCAAAGAAAATGTCACCGACCATGCTACAATATTTAAATAAACTGCATCACATCTGCAAGATTAAAAAAAAACTCTTGGCGGATGGTAGTGTTGTGTTGGTGGTAAATGTGGCAGGAGGGTATGGTAGTGGTAAATGCGGCAGGACGGTGTGGTTGTTGTGTTGGTGGTAAATGCGGCAGGACGGTATGGTGGTGGTAAATGCGGAAGGACGGTATGGTTGTTGTGTTGGTGGTAAATGCGGCAGGATGGTGTGGTTGTTGTGTTGGTGGTAAATGCGGCAGGACGGTGTGGTTGTTGTGTTGGTGGTAAATGCGGCAGGACGGTGTGGTTGTTGTGGTGGTGGTAAATGCGGCAGGACGGTGTGGTTGTTGTGGTGGTGGTAAATGCGGAAGGACGGTGTGGTTGTTGTGGTGGTGGTAAATGCGGAAGGATGGTGTGGTTGTTGTGTTGGTGGTAAATGCGGCAGGACGGTGTGGTTGTTGTGTTGGTGGTAAATGCAGAAGGAAGGTGTGGTTGTTGTGTTGGTGGTAAATGCGGAAGGACGGTGTGGTTGTTGTATTGGTGGTAAATGCGGAAGGACGTCATGGTTGTTGTGTTGGTGGTAAATGCGGCAGGACGCTGTGGTTGTTGTGTTGGTGGTAAATGCGGCAGGACGGTGTGGTTGTTGAGTTGGTGGTAAATGCGGAAGGACGGTGTGGTTGTTGTGTTGGTGGTAAATGCGGAAGGACGGTGTGGTGGTAAATGCGGAAGGAGGGTGTGGTTGTTGTATTGGTGGTAAATGCGGAAGGACGGTGTGGTTGTTGTGTTGGTGGTAAATGCGGAAGGACGGTGTGGTTGTTGTGTTGGTGGTAAATGCGAAAGGACGGTGTGGTTGTTGTGTTGGTGGTAAATGCGGAAGGACGGTGTGGTTGTTGTGTTGGTGGTAAATGCGGAAGGACGGTGTGGTTTCAGGAAATAGCATTTATTTGTTTAGGCCTTGAAAGTGAGGCTTCTGAAAAAATGCTGAACATCTCTCGACTATTTAAGCCTGATCAATCTTTAATACTGAAATCTCGCATTTTCATTTCAAAATATACAAAATCTTGTATTTTTGAACAGTTCCGTTTTGACAGAGATATAATTCAACCAATTATCAATGGTGTATGTTTAAGTGTTGTCTTTTTCCACTTGCAGGATGCAGAGACGGCTATATCGAGCATGAATGGTCAGTGGCTTGGCAGTCGACCAATCAGAACGAACTGGGCAACCAGAAAACCGCCTGCCCCACCTTCTAAAGAAAGTAAGTGATTAAATGAGGCAGATGACATGTTTATGCCAGTCGTTGTGTGAATTAGGGAGAATAATTGAAGTCAAGTGGGATATAATTGATTTAAAATGGTTTTAAAGTGTACAGATAGAGAATGAAAGTTTAAAAGTAAGAAATGTCTTATTACATAGACATATTGGGAAAAGCTCTTTGAAATCACAAGGCATAGAGTTCTCATGTATTGCATATAAGGTTGTCTTGTAGTCCTCTTACGAGGCATAGTTATTGTCACCGTATTGTTCACTAAAAATAAACTAAAAAAATAGTATTAGCAGGCTGTCGACCAGTTCTTATACTCCTGTATTTTTGAGAAATGTTGGTTGAATTTGTAGCAAGTGTGATGGCTGATAGATATTGTGTTCGCTTATTTTATTTTCAGATGTAAAAGCATTGAATTATGATGAAGTAATGGCCCAATCCAGTCCTACGAACTGTACAGTATACTGCGGCGGTATTAGTAACGGTTTAACAGGTAAGAAACTACAATATAATGCGGTCTTAAAGCTACAGACCCTGTATTTAAATCGCTTGTTTTTTTTTTTTGTAGGCGTGTCTTTATTTTTAACTATATATTCACCATCTCATGGCGAAATCGGATTTTTAAGCGATCAATTTTAACGTGGGTCATTATTTACTCGATGGACATCGAGCACTGAACATCGTACGTACCTTTATAAACGTAGCATTATGATTTAAGAAAAAATAAAAGTTTTCCCTCTTTCGGGACTCGAACACACGACCTTCTAGTTCGGCGTTCTGTAGCGACTTCTTGAGAGCTTCGTATATTTAGTACCATATATATCATGATGCAAAATAACACATTTGAACCTCCTTCAAGATGTCATTATATAGTCCATCATGTCACACGTGTAAATAACCATGCGCTGTGAAATGTTATTAACAATTTAAAACTAAGATTCCGTCTCAAAACTATGATCTCGATTTTATATTTAGCGGATAAAGTTGTGCTTGTGTGTGTACTATAAATATTACGTAATGACTATTTAGTGTTAGAAATGCTACTACATACCAGCAAGATTCCGTGGTGTAGTGGAAATACTGTCATGTAAAATACTGTGATTTATTACAAATAAAATCCCAAGTTCCTGGTTCAAATCACATTCCAGGCAATTTTTTTTTTTATATGAAATATATTCGGAAGCAATATTATCAATGTTACCTGTACAAAGGCTAGATATGTGATATTTTATGCATCTGGCTTATATACCGTCTTTTTGGATGTTCATCGAATTGGAACTACTTCACACGTGACCTTCATATTCATGAGTTAGTATCAGTTTAAGTCAGCGTTTGTAGCTTTAAAAAAATATTAGTGACGTGTTATCTTTCAGATTGTTATAGAAACCCATATTCTGACTTAATGACTAAATTGATATTCCATAATTATAATCATCGGCGTAATCACTGCTGTCATCATTATCATCGTCACCATCATCATCGTCATTATCAATGCTGTCATCATTATCATTGTCACCATCACTGCTGTCATCATCATCATCGTCATCATCATTGCTGTCATCATCATCATCGTCATCATCACTGCTGTCATCATTATCATCGTCACCATCACTGCTGTCATCATCACTGCTGTCATCATTATCATCGTCATCATCATTGCTGCCAAAATTATCATTATCACTGCATCATTATCATCGTCATCATCATTGCTGTCATTATCATCATCTTTATCATCGCTGCATCATTATCATCTCGTCATCATTGCTGTCATCATTATCATCGTCATCATCATTGCTTTTATAATCCTTGTGTTATTTCAGAGGAGCTCATGAAGAAGACATTTGTTAACTATGGTACTATACAAGAAATTAGAGTATTTAAAGACAAAGGTTACGCCTTCATCAGGTAAGTGGACACTAGAACTACCAACAGTATGTAGATGTGTCACCGCAAAACGAAATTCTCAGACTAAAATCAATCACATACCATCCCAGAATGAAAATCTTATCTTTTAATTTTACAGGAGAAAATCTTTTGATTCTTATCTCAAGTAAATGAGTTTGGTCTGTATTTTCTGAGCAATACAGTTTTAAAAGATAAAATGTCTATCCCCTGTGATTTGGCACATTTGAATATGACATAAAAGTTCTATCCCCTGTGATTTTGGCGCAATTGAATAGGATATAAAAGTTCTATCCCCGGTGATATAGGATATAAAAGTCCTATCTTTGTGATATATGATACAAAAATTCTATCCCCTGTGATATATGCTATAAAAGTTCTATCCTCTGTGATATATGATATAAAAGTTCTATCCTCTGTGATATATGATATAAAAGTCCTATCTTTGTGATATATGATATAAAAGCTCTATCCCCTGTGATATATAATATAAAAGTTCTATCCCCTGTGATTTGGCACAGATGAATATGATATCATATAACAGCTCTATCCCCTATGATCAATCACTAGGTACAACTTTGTCACAGGTACACATTTATTCAACCTTGGTATTTGAGCAATCCAGTGCACAGCACCCAACAGCCTATATTATGAATGCCACACAAGGTTATGTCGAACATTTGTTGTCTGAAAAACATCCGATGCTCGAGTCAATTTGTAAAAACAGTTTGCATGGCAAGAAATTACGGATATTGTAGAGTGTTATATTCCAAATTTGTATTATGTCCTGCAAATTACACACAAGGGTGTCCTGGCAGAAGTTCAATTTGGAAGTCATTTACCGTTCAGTCGCGAGTTGTTTGACTTACAATAGAGTTGGAATGTCTCGGCGCAGCAATAAAGGCTTTTATGATTTGTTATGTCCGTGAAATATATGTATTTGAACTCGAATACCTCTGAACATGACCAAGATATTTTGTTCTTTATACTGGAAATAACTGCAATTTAATCTGTATCTTGTATTCAGAACAAATCTAATTAGGTGCAGCTGATTTACGGTGGAGTTTAATGTTGATAACTTCTAGAGCACCCAAAATCATCAATACAATATGGCTTAGAAACAGGATAACCCAAATGTTGTGAATTACCAAAGTGTGCTGATGTCTGACTTAAAAGCATGAATAAACATGAACAAAAGTGATATAATCATGTGACTTAAGTACACAAAACGTGGAGCAGCATTGGGACTTTAAAGAACACATAACATCATACGGCAATGGCTTAATCATGAGACAAAAACTAATTGATTCCCACAGAGAATCTGTTGTGTAAATTCTATCCAACGGCCCTGATGCTGCGTACGGAATTGCAATAAAACGTGTCACAATCGTTAAACTGGAGACCAAATGTGCAGGATGCTTTTTGCAAGCCATTTCTCATTTGAAACCAATATTGAAATTCAAGGAGTTTTGTTCATTTCACACTCACACTGTCTTCTCTGGAGAAATTAAACTGTGTAAATGTTATCATTTGTTGAGCAGCCAGGTTTTGAATTTAAATAGCCATATTTATATGCCGTTCCCCAGACATTTGTTTCATTGGCGCACCTGAAGTCCTTTCGTTTTAAAACTTGACTTCCACAGTCCTTTAAAGTCACCACAACCTCTAGAATTTGTGTCTACGATCCTTAAGTTGAACGTTGCAGGTATTTGTCACCTGGATGACAACACGTCAGTACGTGCCTACTTCTTCAGGGCAATATTTATTGACATGATTAGATGATGTAACACTTTGGTCACAAACAGCCTTTAATCGGTAAAAACTACTTCAACTGAACTGAAGTTATTCAGGCATTTCAGGCCTACTGTTTGAGATCAACCTGTCAAACAGTGTCCAATTATAAAAGCCCCGGGGTGGGTGGGGTGTGAGGGAGGAGGGGTGCAAAGAAATAGCTAACTGTTGATCCCAACAAAAGGTAGAATTTCCATATTCATATGATATTCATTTGCAGTAATGGTCTACATCTCCATTACTGTAAGTATTTACTCATCTCCCTATACCAATCCAATATGGCCTTAGCTGTTAAATGGTTGTAAAACACAATTCATTTATTATGCATATATAGGTACTTATATAACGATTTGCAAAGCTGACCTTCACAAAATGAGGCCCATTTCAACCCTCGGTTTGTATCACTGCAATACCCTCGGTTTGTATCAGGACAGACTTGTGTATACAAAATAGTTTCATTTCCTGGCAAAACTGATTGTCTGAGATCCATTACATCTATCTTTCCGCAGAAAATGGTTTTTACAGGAAATGAATTATCAGTTATAAATGGCTTATTTTTGACTTGAACTCGATCATACCGTAGTCAGCAGACGGGAAAATATTAATATGCGATCAAATGAATGTAACAAATCCTTTTGCCAGACTGTTCGATTGGCTGGCATATTAAACACATTTTATGTGTGGAATTCTGGATAATGTGCTATACAGTTTGTTACTGAAATGTTTGAACAGGGGTCATGGCACTCCGTGTCATTTAACTGAATTGGGTTTTAAAGCACCGCAACACAGTAAAGGCTTTTGAAACATCTTGCCGATTTTTTTACTGGAAATACATGCAACAGAATGCTTTATATCATTTAATATTTTGGTTGTACTGATCAGAAACTCACTTTGTATGTCCTGCAAAACAAGAGTGGAGAGGGCATATAGTGTAACTATTGTCTGGCAATTCCAATGTCATACTTTGGTGTTGGTTTCTCACTAATTTGTTTCCAAGTCACCGGCTCTTGAAACTTCATACACAGATATATCTGCAGGACTACTACACATTCCGTCCGAAAGTGGACAACTGTGACAGACCCTGGCTTATGTTTTACACTTACCGATTCTGTTCAAGGTTTTTCATTACCTCTGTTTAAAGTCACCAATAGCCTTATTAAATTCAGCCTATCCTCCGAGAACATTAAAGAACCATAATAATCTTATTTGTACATGTATGTAGGAGTAGGTCTGGTTCTTGGATTCCTATATATTTTTCCCCTCTCTCTGGGACGTCTCAAAATAATAGCTAATGTGTTGTTGCGACGTTAAACTATAATTCAGCTGTTTAAATGACACAAGTTGAGATGTTCACGTTTTTCAACCAGCCTATGTGACATTCTGTATACCACGTGTTTGCTTGGCAAAATGAAAAGCCCCGGAGAAGATATTTTCAAACTTGCAGACATAACAATTATTTAAATGAAGTTAGAAGATTACTTTTATAGCATTAGAATAAATATAGGATGTTTATGCCACTAAATTAATTACTGTCTGGTCTCCATATTTTCATCGTTTTGACAATCATTTGGATTTCCAAAAAATAGCATGTAAGAAACAGTTATTGGGTATTGCAATAATATTTTCTGCTGCAGATTGTTTATTGTGATAAAATAAAAGAAAATTTGATGAGGTTTTACATGAAATTGACGTGTAACAGACCCGATTATGACAGGCGCTATTGAGTTCTGCTGCAATGTGAGATGTCGAGGTTTTTCCTCTTTTTTTCTTTTTTTTTATGGGAAAGTTGTTAAAGTAGGCGGGTGATTGATTAACCCTAAACTCCCTACATGTATATAATGGACTGTTCTTTTTTTGAATTAAAACCATTCCATTTATTTGACAATGGAGTGTTTTGGGAGAAATGACTGATCAGCAGTTGGACATTGTACCCTGATCAGCCTGCAAGTTACTCGCAGGGTGATCTGGGTTTACAATGGACGCGTGCTTAGTGGGATAAGGGTTAATAGATATTGCTTTTGTGATTTATAATTTTTATTTTGTTGTATTTAAGACTACTGCAGGTAGCCTGTCAGCTAACTGCAGTGGGATGATACTGCAGTGGGATGATAAATCACCCGCCTACTGGCTATTAAGGAAAGACATTGTTGAATAAAAGTCTTCAAAGAATGAGGCATCTTTAAAGTTATTTGGTCGAAGGCTCTGTTATCAAATAAAATACAGGTTTTACATCCTGTTAACGTTTTTAAGGATGGCGGAAGGTGTACAGTACTGGTTATACCCAGGAAAAGTGGATGATCTGCCTCCACCACAAAAAATCGACCGTCATATATAACCTTACATGTGTTGAAAATGACGTAAAACACCATACAAACCAACAAACCAACATCCTGTTAATACATGTTATAGAGGGACAGCCACCTCAGAGGGAGATGAGATGAAGAATCCCATCAGATGTGCCACCACCAGGGAGCCATCCCCTAGTGTGCCGCCACCAGGGAGCCATCCCCTAGTGTGCTGCCACCAGGGAGCCATCCCCTAGTGTGCCGCCACCAGGGAGCCATCCCCTAGTGTGCCACCACCAGGGAGCCATCCCCTAGTGTGCCACCACCATGGAGCCATCCCCTAGTGTGCCGCCACAAGGGAGCCATCCATCCTCTAGTGTGCCACCACCAGGGAGCTATCCCCTAGTGTGCCCCCATCATGGGAGCCATCCCCTAGTGTGCCGCCACCAGGGAGCCATCCATCCCCTAGTGTGCCATCACCAAGGAGCCATCCCCTAGTATGCCACCACCAGGGAGCCATCCCCTACAGCACAAGGCCTTGTACACTAACATACCAAGGTGTTATACCTGTTATCAGAGAGATTTATACAGATTCATCAAAATACTCACATATTGGAGGATAAGCTCCAGTTGCCAGGAAGACCACAACCTGATGAAATATCCAACTTAGGCACACACATAGGTACCAAGTTACAGGTACCAAGTTAGGTGCACAGTATAGGTACCAAGTTAGGTGATATCTTGTCCTTGCACAAATTGCAATCTTATTATATTTAGCAAGCATGCATGATGATGTTAGTACATATTGCTTTGATTGGATCAGATGACCCTTTATATTGCAATGTATGTGCACACTACCTTCATTTCTAGAATTTGGTTTTAAATGGATTATAGCTTATACACTATAGTATATTTTTTATACAGCTGTTACACTGTTATTTTTTTCTGTGCAGATTTGCAAACAAAGAAAGTGCAGCACAAGCTATATGTGGTGTTCATGGTCAGGTTGTGTTCGACCAGCAAGTCAAGTGCTCATGGGGCAAGGAGTCCAATGACCCCACTCAGTCACAGTCATCTACTCCACAGATGGGCATGGGCGGTGGTAGCCAGTCTGTAAGTATTAGCCAATCGCACACAGTCTGAGTTATATGTTTTCAACCAACCAGATTGTTTGTTACAGTCAGTTATCTAACCCACAGATGGGCATGGGCAGCAACCAGTCAGTTTTAGCCAATCACATCCTGTGGCATATATTTTGGTTGCCCTAACCAGTCACAAATATTCACCAGTCAAAAAGAACTTAACATGTCATAAACAAAACAACAAAACATTCAAAGATATTAATCATATAAAAAAAACATGTTTTTAGTATTGTGTTCTATTTCAAACCAAACATTCTATTTTTAGCCTCAACAGCAGCAACAATACAATGGTAATGGTATGGGCAACATGGGATATAACAGCTACAACATGGGCTATGGTTATTACCCAGGTTACCAAGGTCAGCAGGGCTACAACATGCAGGGAGGTGCGGCGTACGGCGGTGGAGCTGGTTACGGATATCAGTATGGGTATGTCCTTTCAGTATGACCTTTGTCATCCTTTGACCTGTAAATTAATTATGTACTTCGTGACCTTCAACTTCAGTCCTTTGACCTGTAAATTAATTATGTACTTCGTGACCTTCAACTTCAGTCCTTTGACCTGTAAATTAATTATGTACTTCGTGACCTTCAACTTCAGTCCTTTGACCTGTAAATTAATTATGTACTTCGTGACCTTCAGCTTCAGTCCTTTGACCTGTAAATTAATTATGTACTTCGTGACCTTCAACTTCAGTCCTTTGACCTGTAAATTAATTATGTACTTCGTGACCTTCAACTTCAGTCCTTTGACCTGTAAATTAATTATGTACTTCGTGACCTTCAGCTTCAGAATGTAGGTTTGAGTTAACTGTAATTAATATTTTAAGATTTACCTTTGAGTTTGATGTTTACTTTCAAAGTTCTTGTAATTTATGTGACCTTGACCTACTTTTTAAGTACTTTTTATTTATGTGTTAATGGAATTAATAGATATCCTTGACCTTACATTCACAGTAGTATGCCAATGCAGCAGCAATGGGGAATGCAGATGCAGCCAGGTCAGCCTGCCCCGGCGTACGGTCAAGGGGGTTATCAAATGGGTAGGTAACTCCTGATTACTTCGACTTTCTTTTTCTCTTTTATTCTTTTAGAGTGGTCGCCACTAAGCATATAGTTTTCAATCTCTTTTTCTGTGATTCGTTTTTAAACTTCAGATTACTAGAGCTTTATTTTAATATTTAATACATGCTTGATGGGGACCCTAGAGTTGTAACACAAGTCACTTATGGTAGATTTTGGAATGGTTCTTCTTTTATTCCCCCACTTGATTGCTTACAGTACTGTATTTTATTTCTTTATGTGACCACAACAGGTGCATGATGAGCATATTTCCTGAATACTTTGTTTTTCCCTCAATATTACAGTGAAACTCGTCTCCTGAGATCTCCGTTTTTTGCATGAAAATAAATTCACCGCTGGTCTCAATAGTCAAATTTCTAGAAAAGTAATCGTTTTACGCATGTAAAATTCATGGATTCTGGTAAACTTGTTTATAGGAATGGGCTAAGTAAATTTAGTACTGATACATGAATTAATCACACATAAAATATGTATGAACATGGACATGTTATGTGAAGAAAAATTGACTAGTGGTCTTTAATAGCCATAATGAACTTGAAGGACAAGTGACTTGTACACACACAAAAAAAAAAGAATAATATGGGTCATCAGTTGTACCAGGAGACCTGTTCTTTCGCTGAACTTGCTGATCCTTAAGAACCAGTTTCACTGTACATTGAGAGTTGGGCTTCAACAAAATGAATAATTATGCAATGCATGCTTTTTTTCTTTTATCATAAAAATACGTTTTTATCTACTTGACATGTTGAACAAAATGACTTTGTTTCAGGTATGCAGATCAAAATAAAAAAAACTATAAACATCTGTATATTCTAGTCACCTTCATGTTTTGGTCACAGCTCAAATAAAAATCATGTACATATACATCAGACCAATATGAATGTCTGTTGCCGAGGGTTCACCTGGTGGAAGTGGAATGCAAAACTGCGTTCACGTCTTTGTTTTATGCTTGTATTGTGTAAATATGTGTGTGTGTTCATTAGATATCTCATGTCAGTTTACGTTTTATAACCTGTTTGGAGACCCTTAATTAGCCCATGTTCCTTGTGTTTGATTCAGTGATTAAATATTCGTTTGATTTATGACACTAATTTCACATCTCGATATTAAATTTTTATGAATCTCTCAAATTTTATATTGCTCATGAATTGCAGCAGATATGGTGAAAATATCATTTTGCGCTCTCCCCTGTTAAGTTAGCGAGAATCTCATATATCCTTCTGTACCTAATTGCCGGGGCTGAGCGAGAATCTCATATATCCTTCTGTACCTAATTGCCGGGGCTGTATTTCTTTGAGATATTAAAACCTTTTCTGATTGATCACGATCATCTAGAGGTTAATGGTGTGGTATCGGTGTGCACAATCTGATACTGTTTGTATAGATGGTTCCTGGCTGCCCCCTAGTCGCCTCTGGGAGTCACCTCTGGGGATAATGTGCAATATGCCACAGTTGATGTTGACTTGCCACAGATGACATCTCGTAGTCAACTTCTGGCTAAATATCTGTAGTTAAACTTGCACCATGCCACAGATGACATCTCGTAGTCAACTTCTGGCTACTGACCTGGGGTTAAACTTGCACCATGCCACAGTTGACGTCATCTTTGTCAAACTTCTGGCTACATATCTGTAGTTAAACTTGCACCATGCCACAGATGACGTCTTCTTTATCGATCTTCTGGCTACATATCTGTAGTTAAACTTGCACCATCCACAGATGACGTCTTCTTTGTCGAACTTCTGGCTACATATCTGTAGTTAAACTTGCACCATGCCACAGATGACGTCTTCTTTGTCGAACTTCTGGCTACTGACCTGGGGTTAAACTTGCACCATGCCACACTGGACGTCCGTATTTCCGGGTTCATACAAATTTGCAAGTGTCCTGCATAAAAAATACTTTTTTCAATAATAATAATACAACCTAAAAATAGAACAAAATGGGAATTGGTGCTGCACTTCATTTAGCAAATTATGTCTACAAACGTGTTTTGGATTACGGTTCCATGCATGTCTGAATAAAACATGGTGGATTACAGTTCCCTGCATTGCTGAATAAAACATGTGCATATAATCAGTCAGCTGGCTTCATAGTGCTTGTGTGGAGTAAGAAGTCAATACTCATATATGGTTTAATCATTTTATTTTATTTCGTCTATACCTGCTGCCTGCCTATCTCCGTCACTCACATAACCTAGTTATTAATCAGAAGTTTGCATATCTGCCAGTTTTCTTCTCGCCCTATCCTGGGTCGTAGCTGCATATTGAGACAATCTTAACTCGCCTCTATTAAATTGAGAAAAAAAAAAGGCAAAAAATTTCTACCTTTTTTTGCATGCAAAACATTGTTTCGGATTTCGTCTCAACACAAATTTATTTTACTTGCAATGGGCCTCGGTTCATTCAGTATGGGGATAAAAAATAAAAAGGATGCCTGGCTACGGCCCTGTTGCCTGCTGTCCATGGAGCCCGTGTAAATCTCTGATGAGTGTCTATTTTACATGTATATTTGTTCTGTAGGGGTGTCGAGCCCGGTCACCCTAAGCCTGATAAGGCCCATTCCCTGAGTGTAACCCTCTGTGGTGAGTCGAGATTTTGAAATTTCAAACTTTTTTATACATCTAATTTTTTTGTATTTTTGCTTTTTATCAATATTTTTTTCTACTTGTATGGTTGGCGGATACTTCAAACTTTTTTCCTTTGTCTTGTGGCATGTTTTTATTGTACCTTGAAGTTTTACTAGATTTTCGAACATGTATTAGAATGTTAAATTTTATTAGATGTTTTTGAACTTCACCATTTTCTCTGCATGAAATGAGCATCCCATTCTACCACCAAATTCTAACATTTTATGCTTCTTTACTGCTTGAGAATCACTTAGAAATAGCTCTCTGTATCCAGCTTTATGTCTCATTGATTCCTTTTACTTAAAACTGAAATATGAGATAAAAAAAATTAAAGGTTGTTGCGATTTTTAAAAAAAATGTAAAAAAAACAAATCAAAATTATTCTGAAATTTGTAGAATATGTAAATACACATTGAAATTGAAATTAGCTTTTTTTACTTTTATCAGTATATGACATTTTAAACTCAAGTTTTTGAATTGCTAATTCTCTACCATCATATATTGACTATATTAATAAATCTACGTCGTTCATTCATGATAGCAAGTGTACATCTCAGATTGAAGAAAAATACTAAAAGGATAACAAGTCATTATCTCAAAATGTTTTCAAAATGTACTGTACTGTTTATTTAAAGAATGTTTAACCTTAATTGTAATCCATGTCTAGCCATTCCTGATCTGTGCATTCAAACGTCATCATCACGAGTCATTCCCACTTCAAAAGATAAAAGTAGATGCTGACAGTGCCCATACTAAGTATGAAATCATAAATGATTTCGCACACAAAACTAACTGCTGGTCTGTTTTTGTCAGTGAACAGTTTTGCGTTAAACCCTCAAGCTATGTTAAATGATAATTTGAGTCCATGTCTAGCCGTCACCAATCTCTGCATTCATAATTATCACTTGTCAACCTCACCACGCAGGATAAAACTAAATGCTGACTTAGCACTTGATTGAGTATGAAATTAATCAAAAACTTTATGATTTTCATGCACGTCAGGTCTGTTTTTAGCTCGACTGATCAGAGATCAGCAGATCAGCAGAGCTTATGCCGTGGTGCGGCGTGCGGCGTCCGTCTGTCTGTCCGTCCGTAAAGTTTTTTTGTAGCGACTACTCCTCTGAAACTACTGAATGGATTTTCATGAAACTTTACAGAAATGTTGCCCATGAAGTCTAGTTGATCCTAGCAAAAATTCATGTTGATGTGAAATCCAAGATGGCCGCCATATCTAAAAATAGGTTTTTAAAAAACAAGTTTGTAGCGACTACTTCTTGTGAAACTCTAAGTGATATTGATATGGGACTTTTTCTAAAATGATCAGCATGACATGATGTTGGTCCTTGTCGAAAATCGTTTTGATTCGACGTTAAACATGGCTGCCAGCGGCCGTCTTTGTTTACATAGAGTTATATAATGAAAACTTGTAGCGACTACTGCTCTGAAACTACTTGACGGATTTTCATGAAACTTCACAGGAATGTTGCTCTTGATGTCTTATTGATCCTAGCAAAATTTCAGGTCGGCCGGAAATTTAAGATGGCCGCCACGGCTCAAAATACAAGTTTGTAGCGACTACTTCTTGAAAACTATAAGTGATATTGATATGGGACTTTTTCTAAAATGATCAGCATGACATGATGTTGGTCCTTGTCAAAAATCGTTTTGATTCGACGTTAAACATGGCTGCCAGCGGCCATCTTTGTTTACATAGAGTTATATAGTAAAAACTTGTAGCGACTACCCCTCTGAAACTACTTGGCGGATTTTCATGAAACTTTACAGGAATGTTGCTCTTAATGTCTAATTGATCCTAGCAAAATTTCAGATCGGCCAGAAATTCAAGATGGCCGCCACAGCTAAAAACAGTTTTTAAAATATAAGTTTGTAGCGACTACTTCTTGAAAACTATAAGTGATATTGATATGGGAATTTTTCTAAAATGATCAGCATGACATGATGATTATCCGAGTCGAACATTATCTTGATTCGACGTTAAACATGGCTGCCAGTGGCCATCTTTGTTTACATAGAGTTATATAATGAAAACTTGTAGCGATTACTCCTCTGAAACTACTTGACGGATTTTCATGAAACTTCACACGAATGTTGCTCTTGATGTCTTATTGATCCTAGCAAAATTTCAGGTCGGCCGGAAATTCAAGATGGCCGCCATGGCTAAAAATAGATTTTCAAAATACAATTTTGTAGCGACCACTTCTTGAAAACTATAAGTGATATTGATATGGGACTTTTAGTAAAATGATCAGCATGACATGATGGTTATCAGAGTCAAACATTATTTTGATTCGACAAAATCAATCAGTAGAGCTTCAAGGTCATTGATCTCTTGTTTTTGTTTTGTTTTTTAGGTATTGTATATTGTATCTCTTTCTCAAACACCATCTCTTAATACCACATTCATAGTTCCCTGACATTATCCATAATCATGTTCACAAGTGTCGTATTATATTATTCACACAGTATGTTACTTTTGTTAGTAATCTTTTTATTATTATGTATATTAAAAAAATCTTATGAGCAGCCGGTGTCAAATTTTGATTAAATAAAATTGATGTTTATATTTCATGACTTGAAATTGCGTTAAAAGTAGACATTGTCATTAAGATTCATATTTCAATGGCTTTTCAAGATTTGTATTTAATATTTATGATAGGAACGAAGATAAGCTTTTTACTACAAATATTTTAACTGCGGTTTCAGTTGGTTGCCATGGAAACTGCAAGCTGATGTTAGTAAAGTTTGGGATTTTATGTCAGTAATTACATGTTTAAAAGAATTCCATTGTGGTGCTGTCATAACATCAGTCAAGCTTTGATTAAAATAATTACGTGGTGAAAACATCCCCATGGAAACAGCTCCACATCAGTTTTGTAATGTGGTCTTTGCACTAGATTGTGTCCTTATGTAGGTGGGACACCACAAACCTCGGGATGACGCACCTACACATTGGGATCTGTAGTACAAATATGGTTATAGTAGTGTTTTGATCGCGTAACATTCAATAAAAATCTCATACAAGAAAGTCGTACTCATTCTTCGTGTTCAAAAGTGCAAAATCTTTATACACACAAATTAAAAAAGTTCTTAATCACAATTTAAAATATCTTACAAGATCGTACAGCCATGAAAACTCATACAAACTCATTCTTATACAGTCTCAACGGCTTTTTTAACCTATTTAAGTGGCCTAAAATTCATCCCTGTCCTAATTGCAAAATCCTTTATAATTTTCCCAATTCTGAGAAAAAAATCCCAGTCGTTTTTAGCTCGAGCTTATGCCGAGGTGCGGCGTCCGTCTGTCCGTAAAGTTTTATTTGTAGCGACTACTCCTCTGAAACTATTGGATGGATATTCATGAAACTTTACAGAAATGTTGCCCATGAAGTCCAGTTGATCCTAGAAAAAATTCATGTTGATTTGAAATCCAAGATGGCTGCCAAAGCTAAAAATAGATTTTTAAAATACAAGTTTGTAGCGACTACTTCTTGAAAACTATAAGTGATATTGATATGGGACTTTTTCTAAAATGATCAGCATGACATGATGTTGGTCCTTGTCAAAAATCGTTTTGATTCAACATTAAACATGGCTGCCAGCGGCCATCTTTGTTTACATAGAGTTATATAGTAAATACTTGTAGCGACTACTGCTCTGAAACTACTTGGCGGATTTTCATGAAACTTTACAGGAATGTTGCTCTTAATGTCTAATTGATCTTAGCAAAATTTCAGATCGGCCAGAAATTCAAGATGGCCGCCACAGCTAAAAATAGATTTTTAAAAAATAAGTTTGTAGCGACTACTTCTTGAAAACTGTAAGTGATATTGATATGGGACTTTTTTCTAAAATGATCAGCATGACATGATGGTTATCCGAGTCGAACATTATTTTGATTCGACGTTAAACATGGCTGCCAGTGGCCATCTTTGTTTACATAGAGTTATATAATGAAAACTTGTAGTGACTACATCTGAAACTACTTGACGGATTTTCATGAAACTTCACAGGAATGTTGCTCTTGATGTCTAATTGATCCTAGCAAAATTTCAGGTCGGCCGGAAATTCAAGATGGCCACCATGGCTAAAAATAGATTTTCAAAATACAAGTTTGTAGCGACTACTTCTTGAAAACTATAAGTGATATTGATATGGGACTTTTTCTAAAATGATCAGCATGACATGATGTTGGTCCTTGTCGAAAATCGTTTTGATTTGATGGTAAACATGGCTGTCAGCGGCCATCTTTGTTTACATAGTTATATAATGAAAACTTGTAGCGACTATTCCTCTGAAACTACTTGACGGATTTTCATGAAACTTCACAGGAATGTTGCTCTTGATGTCTTATTGATCCTAGCAAAATTTCAGGCCGGCCGGAAATTCAAGATGGCCGCCACGGCTAAAAATAACTTCCTGAAATCAATCAGTAGAGCTTCAAGGTCATTGACCTCTTGTTTGATATATTATTGGTGCAATGTTATCAACATTAATGATTGAACGATGTAAGTTACATAAAAAAAACAATGGGACGCCAAGAGTTTTTAAAAATTGCTGGTCCATTTATAACATAGTAGTGCTGGTAGTGCATCCAAAATGTTGTATTAGTGGTCCATTTATAACATAGTAGTGCTGGGTACCGCATCCAAAATGTTGTATTAGTGGTCCATTTATAAAATAGTAGTGCTGGGTATCGCATCCAAAAACGTATCCTGATATATTGCGATACAAGAGACTGTATCGCGATACGTATCGTAATATATTTTCTTGTACAATTGCATTGACTTCGCCGATTTCCTGGTGTACTTTGATGCAGATGACATAGCGTGATGCAATGTTGTCTGTGAATGAGAAACATTGCGCATGGCAGTTCCGAAGTTGACAATGTCTGATTTCTGTTCTGTATTCAGCGTCGAGTAATGTCTTCGCAAATGAGTTACCAAATGTGTTGTGCTGCCGGAGCACTTGAACGTAACCTTGCATATTTTACAAAATGCCACATTGCCTGGATCTAGACTAGACTACTATTGTAGCACCCTTTTTAAGCACAAAGTGATCCAAATCACGATTTTGCTCTTTTATTTTTAACATTTCTCAATCACTTGAGTTGGCCATGCTCGTCTGAGTGCATGGCACCCAGCACTACATATGCGCACACCAGATATTATTGGAAGTGCATCTATTTTAACTATGATGGTACCCACTTCCCAATATGTGTATTTAAGATTATATTACAAACAAGGGAACCATACAAAGTTAAAAATAGATCTTAGTTGCAGATTATGATTTACTTTTATAATCAAAACACATTAGTAGAGAAAACCGGTATGAACCGATTTGCTAAAAAAATATCATGATACATATTATTTTGAGGTCCGTATTACAATACACCGATAAACCGATAATAATGCTCAGCACTAACATATAGTATAGTTATACGTTTATATAACGTTTATAAAGTAGCACCTCCATGGTCTAGGGGTTAATGACATTGCCTTGTAAACCTTCTCGCCTCTCTCCGCTGCAATTTTCGAATCTCACTGGGAGCTCAACTTGTGAGTGAGAAAGCGTCTATTCTTACAAATGGAAGGAGGTATACAGTACTGGTTCTACCCAGAAAAAATGGGGTGGTCTGCCTCGACCACAAACAAATAACAAATCAACTGTCATATAATTTATCTGATTTAAATCATGTGATAATCTGATTATTATACTTTAGACATGTTCTTTCTATATTTGGTGACTTATAGGACCATTGGGCTGGTGCTTACATCGTTTTATAAATATACATATATATATATATATATATATATATATATATATATATATAGTAAAGAAAATCAAACATTGAACAGAACACCTTTCACAAACACGGATCCAGAAAGGATACTAAATGATCAAGTAATTTGTTAAAATACAATGTGGAAAATTATCATTTACAGTGCTATCAACAACATAAAATAAAAAATCTTATCTATCGTGTATACTAGCTAACATATAGACTCGAGCGCTTACAGCTTTACGCCTCCTTCAGGAGTACAAAGACATGTAACATTTACAAGAAAATCATCTAAACAACGATTGCAATGAAAACAAATCTAGAAAGAAATGTATAAATGATCATAAAGATATGATTAAACTGTTCTGATAATGGAAGAGAATGCCCGCAAAAGGACTTACAATAAAAAAATAATAGTAACGTAATTACATAACGCTATAAACGCCGAGAAAGCAACAAATATTCAGACTGTTAGTCAACGTTGTGATCGTCAAAAGTTGTTTACTTTCAAAAAAGGGAAATGACGTCGTCAGTTATGACGTCGCATAAGTGAAACACTGACATTTTAAATTTAAAAAACGCTGACACTTTAAATTGATGTTGACTTTAAAATAGCGTACGCTAACGTTACAGTGTTTGGAATTGTTTGACTATTTTTCCATATAAACTGCTACATTAAATTCATTATGAAATGTAATTATTTAAACAACTATCTATACATTGTTATATTATAATATTTAAAGAGAAATGTTGCATAAAAAACGACTTTAATTGAATGGCCAAAATAGAAATGTTAATCTATATGATTACTTGTATGCATGTGTCACAGTAATACAAATTACCATACTTATATGGCTTAAAATGCACTAAAAGAACGTAAAACACGTAAAACACAGTGCAAACAAACACATCATCAATTGATGTTGAAACAAAGTGCAGGTTTATCACTGAAGTTTTGATGGGCATCATTCACCAAATACCCACTTGAACTAAATTGCAAACTTGCCTATCTGTCATCTATGTGTTAAAGTGAATACTAGACAGAGAAATTGATTTATTTTTCTTTCATTATTTCTTCTATTTTAGTGCAATCCGTTTGTTTGGGAATTATTTTGTCATAATTGCAGGTTCATGTATCCTGTTTGAATTTATGTGGTGTTATGTTATTGAGTGTAAATGTTGTCACGTAGTGTTTGTAAATGTTGCCACGTAGTGTTTGTAAATGTTGTCACGTATGTTTTTAAAGGTTCAAACCATTTTTGATATTTCTTAGTTTTCAATTCATGTTAATGCATCATGAACTCATGCTTCAGATTCATGCATAAATTCAGTGTTGTAAAGTTAATGATATCGATTGTCTATATTTCATTAGTTCATTATTATCCATTCATGAATCACTATATTTTTGTCCAGTCAATATGTTCTGTTGTAAATTCATTTCCTGATTTCATGTTTCAATTTTATATGTTCAATTCAATGTTCTCGAGTCCCGCTCATGAATCATGTTACCTTGATTCACTTAATGTTCATGACAACTGCTTTAAACTCAATTTTCATCGCTAGTTTTGTTGTATAAATCATTATTTTCTTTGCATGATTTCTGTCATGTCCAACTGTTTGAGTGTGTTCATAGATCATGGTGTGAATATGATCAGGATTCGACACTGTGCTGCATCCTTAAGTTTCATGTTCATGAACCGTGATATGTGTTATGGTTTTTGTAAATCATTTATAGTTTGTGAATTCTCATATTTTGTCAAGTTTATGAATTATCATGTATGTTATGTTCATGAATTCTCTTGTATGTTGTCATGTTCATGAATAATGTATGTTGCCATGTTCATGAAATCTCATGTGTGGTGTCACATTCATGAATTCTCATGTATGTTGTCATGTTCATGAATTCTCATGTATATTGTTATGTTCATGAATTTTCATGTATGTTGTCATGTTCATGAATTCTCATACGTGTCATGTTTATGTATGGTGTCATGTTCATGAATTCTCATGTATGTTGTCCTGTTCGTGAATTCTCATGTTGTCAAGTTCATGAATTCTCATGTATGTTGCCATGTTCATGTATGTTTCATGTTCATGAATTCCCATGTATGTTGTCATCTTGGTGAATTCTCATGTATGTTGTCCTGTTCATGAATTCTCATGTCAGGTTCATGAGTTCTCATGTATGTTGCAATGTTCATGTATGTTGTCATGTTTAAGAATTCCCATGTATGTTGTCATCTTGGTGAATTCTCATGTATGTTGTCCTGTTCATGAATTCTCATGTTGTCAGGTTCATGAATTCTCATGTATGTTGCCATGTTCATGTATGTTGTCATGTTTATGAATTCCCATGTATGTTGTCATCTTGGTGAATTCTCATGATTGTTGTCATGTTCATGAATTCCCATGTATGTTGTCATATTGGTGAATTCTCATGTATGTTGTCCTGTTCATGAATTCTCATGTTGTCAGGTTCATGAGTTCTCATGTATGTTGCCATGTTCATGTATGTTGTCATGTTTAAGAATTCCCATGTATGTTATCTTGGTGAATTCTCATGTATGTTGTCCTGTTCATGAATTATCATGTTGTCAGGTTCATGAATTCTCATGTATGTTGCCATGTTCATGTATGTTGTCATGTTTATGAATTCCCATGTATGTTGTCATCTTGGTGAATTCTCATGTATGTTGTCCTGTTCATGAATTCTCATGTTGTCAGGTTCATGAATTCTCATGTATGTTGCCATGTTCATGTATGTTGTCCTGTTTATGAATTCCCATGTATGTTGTCATCTTGGTGAATTATCATGTATGTTGTCCTGTTCTCATGTTGTCAGGTTCATGAATTCTCATGTATGTTGCCATGTTCAAATATGTTGTCATGTTCATGAATTCCCATGTATGTTGTCATCTTGGTGAATTCTCATGATTGTTGTCATGTTCATGAATTCTCATGTATGCTGTCCTGTTCATGAATACTCATGTTGTCAAGTTCATGAATTCTCATGTATGTAATGTCATGTTCATGAATTCTCATGTATGTTGTCATATTCATGAATTCCCATGTATGTTGTCATTCATGAATCATGGTATATTGTCATGATCACGAATGTCTTGCGGGCTATGTTGGGTTACGTATGTTTGTTGTATATAAATGTTGTGAGTTATTTTGCACCTTTATTTTTTTTCTCCCCTTCTCTCTACAGACCAATGACAGCGAGCCAAAGACAACACGGGGCAACCTTCAGAAGTATGTGGCTTGTTCATGCGTGTGCTCTGTGTGTGTGCGTGTGTCTGCCAGTCAGATCTATGCCCCTACCTCACGCATACCAGTATTGGCACGTGCATTCAATCTAAATTTACCCAAATTTGATATTACAAAATTATTAACCCAAATTTGGTATTACAAAATTTAGTTATTTCATTTTAATGTTTAAAATATAAAAAAATTATACTGAAATTTTAGCCCACATTAGGTTAAAACAAAGTGAAAGATTAATCAGAACAAGCACTGAAATTTAATTCCATGTTTGTGTTGACATGTTTATTAAGATTGAAGTTTTATGTTTGTTCATGTTTATTAACTTCAGGAAGAGATTAAAAGAGTTTTTAATTTTATTTTCTGATTAATGTGTGCTGCACGTGCCATTTGTGCAGCACTGTCATTTTGCACGTGCTATTCATGTTGTGAGGAATGGGTATACACGATGTCATCACTTCCCATTTCCTACGTTGGAAGCACACTGAAGTTGCTGATAGCGACGCTTCAGATTGCTTCTGTTGTGTAGGAAGATTTACGGATACCATTGCATTTATATATTGGATGCTTCACAGATGGATTTGGCTGCACAATTAATTTAGGAATAATTGGAAAATGTCATCTAAATCAACAAACACAATTATTTTGTGGTCAAAACATCCTGATGTTCTAATAAGTTTTAACAAAAAACAGACACGTTCAGCCACAATGATGTTTCGATTAATATATGATCATGTAATACTGCTGTTCTGATTAGGCCTCCAAACACACGCTGTCTCTTCATAGAACATGAAACATGAGGCAAGTCGTGGTTTGACATCAAGCATTTATTTGATTAAGTACTATCTGCCTGCTAAAAAAAATAAGTAAATTAGAGAATGGTATGCAAAAATCTTAAGAAATTTGAGTGAGATTTTACTTTTAATGCATGCCGACCTGTCTACAACATTCCTAGCTTTTTGGCTGATACAAATTCTGCAGCAGATTCTGTCGACTGTGCTTCAATTTTGCAACTGGTATCCGCCGTGTATACCCCATATATGATGACTTGGCTGACCAGTATAATAATAAAAACAGAAACTTCATTGTTGTTCTAACACTTAGTTCCAACGTCTTAGTTCCAATGTCTTACACATGTGTCTTATATGTGTTATGCCATACCTGCCACCCAGTCTGTTCTGCTAAAAGACAAAAGAAAATGGGTTATTTTTGCTTGAATAAGAACGTCAACATAAAATTGTATGAGACGATCTTGAAGAATTCTGCTTGTCAATCCAGATACGAATAAAACACTATCAAACAGTGTTTGATTTCGTTTGATTTCATATGCAGAAGTTTCATATGCAATGTACATAATTATGCACTAAACTAGGCGTCATAATCCATCCGATTGAATTATTGTTCATGAAGTAGCTTGTTTTCAAAAACTAGACAACTTGGCTAGTTTGTGTTATATAAATCAGGAATATTAATATGATGCTCTACTGCTCCTATAAATCCTCGTTTTGTGTCTAAGTTCACTTTATTTGAATAATATGCACAACTATTAACAATATAAACTTCGTTTTAATTAAATATTGATTATTTAGCAACTAAAAGCAGGTGAGGCATTGTGTTTTCCAGGCGAAACGTTTTCGTAATAAACGGTAACAAGCGACTTGTATTAATGCATATGTACATTTCATGTAAAACTGAAGTTGATAATACGAGTTTTTCATTAAATGTTGTATTCGGATTGACAATAATCCCTTGTATTGTCCAGATCGCTTCCTTTAAGAAGATCAACAAGTTAAATTTTACATAATATTTCGTGATTATTTCAAAGGTAAATAATACTACAATTACCCCGATAACACTCCAAATTCAAGCAGGTATGGTTACACGTTTTATGTGTAACACATTATCTTATATGTGTAATACATATCCCATTGTGCATATACAAGAGGATTTGAAACTGCTACACACTACATGGGTAACAGTGATTTACTATGATAAAGCAGAAGGGAGTAATGCATAATGAGATCTATATGCTTCAGTAGACAGTCATGTGCATAACTGGTGCCTTGTATAAGTGGCATCCTACCAGAGGCCATCTCCAGCAACAGTCAGATCCTCAACTATATGGCTTCTATAAGCCTGTCTGTAGAGTTAAAATAAATCTTCTGACTTGCCTCAAAATGCCTATATAACAACAGATTGTTTACATTGTTTGGACAAAGTAATACTAATAAAGGAGTATGAATAATTACGTTATGCATTACCTCCCTTAACATTGATGTAAGAGCTGTATTACCTCCCTTGACATTGATGTAAAAGTTGTAATACCTCCCTTTACATTGATGTAAGAGTTATGTTACCTCCCTTTAATTGATGTAAGAGTTGTATTGTCTCCCTTGACATTGATTTAAAGTGTTGTATTACCTCCCTTTACATTGATGTAAGAGTTGTGTTACCTCCCTTTACATTGATGTAAGAGTTGTATTACCTCCCTTTACATTTATGTCGCAGGTAGGTTACCTCTGTTTACATTGATTTTGAGTGTGTTTTTTGTTTTGCTAGTTTTGCTTTATTATGTTTATATCCTACCATTTATACCTATGTACTGGTCTTCATTATTAATCAGTTACCCATCACCGTAACAACCCACAAAGATTACATCTACTTCTTATTAAGTCATGAGTGTTCTCCCTTGTAAAATATAGTGGATTCTCTTCCTTGTCATAATGCTATTCAAAAATTCAAAAAGTTCTAGAAGTCTGCTGTTTTGAATTTATTATCAACAGTGCAAGTGCTGAGCCTTTGTTTACAAATTGTGCAGCAAAATTGATCAAACGTTGATTTATTTTATACATTTTATAATTCCATTTGGTTGGCCAGGTTATAGTGTGATGTCTGTGCGCTTCATACATCATTACGCTTCCTATTGCTGAGCTTACGTCAATGGTCCAGTCTGCATGCTAATAGTCTATAAATTATACCCAAGTATATTAGCTGGTGTGTTGTTGTCTTTTTATGACAGTGTATTAAAATAATTATTCAGAGCGCAAAGTTGTATTCTCTTTTTTGTTCAGCCTCTTGCATGAAATCTCTACAAAGGGGTCTTATTGCGTTCATACTACTGTTTAAAAAAATGTTGCCATTAAATATTAACTATTACCACATGCTCAATAGTTAGGACATTCTTCAATCGCTTATTGATGACCATTATACATCCCTATCAAAGATGGTCATTACTGTGGACCTTGCTCCTCGGCACCTTGACTTGCTGGGCCGTCGGTATGACCTTGGTACTGAAATGAGTCGATACACATTTCCTGGATGAAAGTTTGGAGGGGATAATTAAACAGACTAGGTGTTTAGTTGTTGAATCAGACATCAAACATGCTTCAGATGTCATCGTCTTTAGTTTAATCAGAGTTCAGATTTCATCTATTTAGTGTTGTCAAATTCTAGGTATGTTTTTGAAATTTATGAATTCTGGCATCTGTTCTTTTTCAAATTTCGCTCATCAAAGTTTAACAATACTATTTTTTGAGCCAGATTTTTTGAAGAAGAAAATTGGCTTATAGATTCGGTAAACCAGCACTTTCCTCTCATCATACCCTGAAAACTAGGTCACTGTGACCTACTTTCTCCAAAATATGCGTTAACCTTTTTGTTTAAGTTTCGGCCGGAGATGGGGGAGGGGGATACAGTTTTTGTTATATCTCAGCATTACCATGTCCGATCTTCATCAAACTTTAACAGCACCTTCCTGTCATCAAGCACTGACCATACCCTGAAAACTAGGTCGTTATGACTTACTTTCTCCAAAATATTTGTTATGTTAACCTTTTTAACTTTGTTATATGGTCATCAACATTTTTCTTTTATATCTCAGCATTGACATGTCCAATTATTATTTATGCCCCCAAAGGGTGGCATATAGTAGTCGCACCGTCAGTAAATCTAAAATCGTGTCCGGTCAAATAACTTGGCACAAGTACTCACCACAACAAGACGATGTGTCGCACGCAAAATCCAGGTCCGTGGCTCCAAGGTCAAGGTCACACTAAGAGGTCAAAGGTCAAAACCACTGTTGGGGCATTTGTCACTTAGTGACATTTCTTGTTATATCTCGGCAATTATTATAAAACTTGGACAGTAAGTTGCTGACATGTATCAAACATCAAGCGCTGAAAATGAAAACTAGGTTTTCAGCATCGTCCCACTCCACAAAAAACAATCTATCTAGAAAAGCTCTGTTAAATAGATTCACCAAACACACAGGCACTCATCTTTCACATTTTGGAAATCCCGGCTTTAACGCCACCAGGCGTTTCTCACTAGTTGATATCTTTTCTTCAGGCAGTTTCAATATCATCTGAAATTCACTTTCTGCATTTGAATTTTCTGCTATTCTTTTTGCTGCATCCATTAACAAATTAATATTGAATTGCCATGGGAACTGCTTGTAGCCTTTATGGCATTATATACCAACAATTCTCTTGGGTATTTTAAAGCGAAATGAATATATTAAAAAACACTAAGAAATATATTAATTTGTATAGCTGGCGAGACATAATGGCGAGTTATTTTCAGGAGAGAAATTCAAACACTAAGTGGCCAGTGGTTGCTCTTACTAGATGTAGAGGGTATGACACATTCATAAAGAGGGAACATGGCCGTGTGGTTCCGGGGCAAAGAATAGGGCTACTGCAGATCCCGTTGTAGGGGTAGGCAGAGGGGTAGAACCCACCCAAATTCATATTAATTTTTTGTTCATGCTCATTAAAGGTCCTCATCATGACCCCTGCATTGTTTCAGGTGCCATCTGGCTCACATCACTAGAGCAGTGGCAGAAAATCAATAAACGTGGCTCCAGCGTAAATGGAGTGTCAACAATAGAATTTGCAGTAACTCTGGAGTTCTGCAGGTGAGACGGTTCTAGGCCCATTCTCCATATGTTATCTCGATGTAGATGGAGGATGAGCCTGGCATGTTCATTCCTGTTAGGCGCCATATAACCTTTCATGTATTGGTGCACCTTAAAACCCCAATTCAATTCAATTTTTAATGTTTTGATTCAAAATGCTCCCAGTACAGAAATAAGGAAGTGTTTTGTTTTATATCAGACGCACCCAAATATAACAAATAACAAGATGTTTTATTGTTGTATATCAAGTGCTCCCACAGTGTGTAAAACAACTAGGTATTTTATTGTATGTCAATTACTACTCTATATATAAAAAGTGTTATCGTGCATAGCATTGGCCAAACATAGTATAATAGCTGAGCTAAGCACATCAGTCTGCCTATGAGCCCCATTAAGGTGAAACTTCTGGGAGCTACTGCTGTCTAGAAGCCCCATTAAAGTGGAACTTCTGGGAGCTACTGATGCCTAGAAGCCCCATTAAAGTGAAACTGCTGTCTAGGAGCCCCACTAAAGTGAAACTTATTGGGAGCTACTGCTGTCTAGGAGCCCCATTAAAGTGAAACTTCTTGGAGCTACTGCTGTCTATAAGCCCCATTAAAGTGAAACTTCTGGGAGCTACTGCTGTCTAGGAGTCCCATTAAAAAGAAAGAAACTGCTGTTTAGGAGCCACATTAAAGTGAAACGTCTGGGAGCTACTGCTGCCTAGGTGCCCTATTAAAGTGAAACTTCTGGGGGCTACTGCTGTCTAGGAGCCCCATTAATGAGAAACTGCTGTCTAGGAGCCCCATTAAGGTGAAACTTCTGGGAGCTACTGCTGTCTAGGTGTCCCATTAAAGTTAAACTTCTGGGAGATACTGCTGTCTAGGAGTCCCATTAAAGTGAAACTTCTGGAAGATTATTTAGGATGCTTTCGTGAAAAATGATTTTATCTGAATAAAACTATTTGCTACAGTAAACAAAAGCTCTAGAGAAAAAATCCTTTGACCTTCTAATTGAGTAATGATGCCACCAAAGGTATGATTGCCCTCGGGTCTTATTTCCATTTTGTTACGTTATTAGTACCATCTCTAAGAGCATTGTGTAACACTTCTAAATATTGCTTAAAAGAAGTAATGGAAAATTTGTACAAGAAAGAAGAGTCAGGGGAAAATATGTGTTACAGAAAATTTAGGTTTTGACAGAAAACAGATATAAAAATTATATGAAAATGAATGCATATCTGAAAACAACTTCTTGCAATTCTTTTGTGAAAAAAACATCCAAAAAACACTGAAAGGGACGGTCTTCAATGTTAGGGACACTGATGATTATGATAGGGGCATTGATGGATATGATAGGGGCATTGATGGATATGGTAGGGGCACTGATGATTATGATATTAGGGGCATAGATGGATATGATATTAGGGGCACTGATGGATATGATATTAGGGGCATTGATGGATATGATATTAGGGGCACTGATGGATATGATATTAGGGGCATTGATGGATATGATATTAGGGGCACTGATGGATATGATATTAGGGGCATTGATGGATATGATATTAGGGGCACTGATGGATATGATATTAGGGGCATTGATGGATATGATATTAGGGGCACTGATGGATATGATATTAGGGGCATTGATGGATATGATGCTATGGGCACTGATGGATATGATATTAGGGGCACTGATGGATATGATATTAGGGGCACTGATGGATATGATATTAGGGGCACTGATCGATATGATATTAGGGGCATTGATGGATATGATGCTAGGGGCACTGGTGGATATGATGTTAGGGGCATTGGTGGATATGATATTTGGATTGTGGGCACGAAACATTGTAAAGTCAAGGCTGTAGTAAGAAGTTGTTGAATGTTTAAATTAAACATATTTTTTATAGAAAGATAATTTTGAAAAACAAAGATATGTTTTTAATAAGCTTTTAATATGTGGAGAAAAAACCAAGTTTAGAAAAATCTAAGAGGTTTTCTTTATGAAATTTCAAAATTAAGAACTATGACTTCTGCTAATTTTGAATGCAGTTCTTATACTCCTGAAAGATGACCTCATTATGAATCTTGTTAAAAACAGTAACTTATACTTTTTTGGTAAACTTTTTGTCAGTCATTTTCATTGATATAATGAACTACAGATCTTGAATGCACGTTGTTCTGTATTTTCTCCTGCAATTTAACAGACCTGCTTGTGAATGACTTAATTACATTCTCGTTTATTACATACAAATGTCTGGCAGTCATTTGTATATTACATCAGTCCAAATCTTCCTGCCAAGATGGCAAGGCAGCTCGATTTTCAAAAGGATAAACATGTTTTTAGTTCAAATGATTGAGGAAATAATAATACAGATCTGTTTGATAACTGGGTTTTCTATTGCATTTGCTGTACTTATCTCTCCAACTAGGCATTATGTTGCAGGATCTGAAGTAGGCACGTTTATCATAACATCAGTAAAAAAAGGGAATGTAAGAACTAAACATCTGCGTTCTCTTTGAATGTGTGAGATTATACGTTTGCTAGTTACTCAAATTGTCTTAGGACAACTTAAGTTATATTGAGATATCTATAATTTGAGAAAATGAGTTGCACTTTTATTCCAAGTATTATAATTGACAGAAGTATAATGTCAAATATGCCAAAGAAACTAACGTGATATTTTTTTATCGTTTCAGGCTTCCAAGCCCAATAATGACGAACCACAGAAAAAGCGAATGCGTCGCAGTTACGATGAAGAGGGGTATTAACTGATCCATTTCATCGGCGTAACCATTTACAAGTGTGGCGTCATCGTTAACGTATCGAGAGATATTTCATTTCATCTATCGTTGCAATTTCATGCGGGGAATCGTATCGTACCATGCTAACTTGTAAATAGTCAAATATAAAAATTCATGCACTTGTGAAATTGTAAATAGATTGGAAATATTTCTGATGCGTTGAATTGTGGGAAATCTGAAGGTGTAGATTCGTCTACAAGTAACTAACCTGTGTTGTCTTTACTACAAGAACTGATATAAACTATGATGGAAATCACAAACTGGTCTGTGTCATATATGTAGAATCGCTGTCGTCGTTGAAAGACGAGTGGTCCTACTCATCCATGTATACTCTATAGGAGTGGAAATAGTAAATTATACGTCATCAATGGAGTTTGTGTGTGTGAATATATGTGGAAGTTTGTCTATCGCGATTTTGTCATATTCTGAACATCATGTGCCGTACCCAGAATACTACAGCAGCATTCAGCCAATCCGTGAACAGGAAGGCAAACATGTTTTTCCATCAAACGTGTTATTGAAGTACTTGACTTCTAATGCTTTAACATCGTTCAAAATATATATATGCAGTGTGGAAACTGTACAGATAAGTCTAGCTATAAATAAAGATTCAAATTTCATTTACTTAGCATTTTCTCAACTCCAGCTTTAAATCCAACTTTACTTTGAGTTTGGTATTTAAGACTTAGGAAGTGAAAAACTATAAAGTGAAGCAAAGTTATATAGTTCCAGAAAAATATTCATCGCAATATTAGCAAATGAAAAGGGAATCTCACATGTTGATACAGAGAACCAGAAAAAACGTAATGTTTTGACCGGTTTTAAGAAATTTGAAGTATCTACAAACGTCAATAACTATACATAGAAATGAGTTTTCAAATCGATGTTTTAAGTTTGTACAGTTATAAGCGCTGTCAGGTATGGCGTGGATGCCTTTCGCGGGGCTACATGATTTATAGACGGAATTTGAGTGAATCAAATGTTAAGCAAAGAGTATGAGAAAATGTTACCGTAGTGGTTTTATATGTCACGTGTATTAAAATACATGAAATGTACATAGATGTGTTGTTTTAATGTTGTATGTGCAGAAGTGTGTAGGTAGATGAATGAGAATGTATATTTATGTGGGGTGAAACTGTGAAAATATTGGTTTTCAAAACGTAAAATGTTAACATTGATAAAAAAATTGTTGATTTTAAAGCACCTGTTTTTATGTTCCCATGAATAAACCTGTCCATGTTTCTGTATGCCATGCTCTCTCAAGTGATTCAGATGTCATGTTTATCGACAAGCTCCAGGGGGATTCAGATGTCATTGTTTATCGTTCCAGTACATCATAATCATCCATCAATCTTTCATCTTCTTGTCGTGAACCTACGTTTTTAGAAATTGTGCGCATAACTGAAAAAACATTTTGTGACGTTCTTGGTGTCGTACTAACATGGGCTTTGTAGTAGCAAAAAACCTTTAGCTCTATAAAGGTATTCCATGTATGCTGTTATGTTTAAATGAAATTAAAATTGCTTTTCTTCAAAATATTTGATACCATTTTGATACACATTGAAGTTGATGGGAGAAGAATCATTTTATCACCGTCTCAAAATTAATGTTTTTTTACGAATGTTTTTCATATAAGAAAAAGCATAGTTGCCTATATTTTGATATAAAAGTGTTTGTACCTTTTTCGTTAATCTATAAATAGAACTTGGGTACGGCATAATGGGATCGATATGTAAATATAGAATGATTGGAAAGGTTTCTGCATCAATCAAATAGATTATAGTGTCTAGGGAACGTGGTCGCGGTTAATTTAATTGTTTTGTACGTGTATATTGTTGTGTGTATATACTTATATGTAATGACGTGATGTAATGTTTGGTGATTTAGTGGGCATATACAACTATCTATGTTGAACTTGTTATTGTTAACTCGTAAATAAAGTTGTTTATTTTCTCCGAACACGTTAAGTCGTCAACATGTAGGACAACATAATAAAAAATCGCCGTCATGTACTAAATAAAAATAATTTTAAAATGTGTGTGCGACTCTGGACCCAATTAAACATAATGATGAAAAAAGGTGCAATTTATGTTTTTCATTCAAAAGGAAACCGAGTTAATTAAATCATGTATTATCTATACAGATTTCAGTTTTAAAATATGTCCAAAATTAATTAAGACTAGTGGGTCCAATTAAAAGTAACATCAAAAAATCTAAATATTAGTGAAAAATAATTCTGCTATCTATATTTACTATTTGAAGAAAAAAGTGCAATTTGTGTTTTCATTATAAAGGATACTTTGAGTAAAACGCGTGTATTATCTGTTTATGTAGATGCTGAGGTATTGTGTTGTTGTCATTATCATCCTGGACATCCATTTCTACTGGCTAATATTTCAACAGTTGCAGTTTCACTGACACAAATATGTAGTATTCTGGCATAGAGGTTTTATAAATAGAATTTATATGGTCTTGGTAGTGGATAGGACCTCGAACTTTAAAATTTGCAGACCTCCCACATGGGTGCAATCTGTAGCAGCGGCTGTTTAATTCTTCTCTTTTAATCGACCTCTGAGATACTGTCCCAATATGGGTCGTGAAAACCAATTTCATTTAATATTCGTAAATAGAACCTTGGCATTGTGTTGCAAATAGAATTCAGACCTAGTCTTTTTCATGAAAATAATTTGGACATTGCCTTGTGGTATGTCTTAATTTAGAAAGTGAAACCAAGATAATTGAATTACAAATCTCCTTGGGTCAGTTATAATGCTGATGATTCAGTCATCCAGAGTTGTCGTCTACAGTTTATCATGTACCAAATTTCATGCAGTAGTTAAAGCTGACAAGATGCTATTCCATCCATCAGAATAAATAAAAAATTATTACAGTTTTGTATCTGTTGAAACATCAGCTAAAAATGAAATAATACACACATTTATATCACTGCATGGATCATGTTCAAAATTTTGTGAGGTTTGTTAATTGCTGATTATTTATGAAGTCATTTCATATAGCACGTGTAATATCGTCGGTGATGTCGTGTAATATTCAACGATAATATACGAAGAATCCGATCTTATTTCTTAAGTGAGATCCTGTATTTATATAGTCACCGACACCAGACAATAACTCAAATGGTTCAAGTCGATCGAGATGAAAACATGTAAATGGACATGACATGGTTCTGTTTATTTTTGTTCATTTCTAGGTAAAGTTAGCTTCATCGGTTCACACAGACAGTGGATGACATAGTCAACGTGTCTTGTTACAGAACAGTAGATGACATATCAACATGTCTTGTAGATGACATAGTCAACATGTCTTGTTACAAAACAGTAGATGACATAGTCAAGATATCTTGTTATAGAACAGTTTTCTCGGCATATGCTTGATTATTTTTGTAAAAGAGTGTACTTAGGGAAATAGTCATTAATTTTTTAAAAATTTTGAAGCAAAAATTGTAATATTTGCAGATTTCTCTCCTGTTTTTTTTTTAATATCCATATACTAATAGCCTGCTCATCTCTATTTAAAGAAAAAAAAAATTGTGTTATTAATGCTTATAGCAGTTTGATAAGCTTGTTAACAAATTAACGTGTCAAATTTCATGAAAAACAGCATAGCTCGAGGCTACACGTTGATGTGAATTAGAAGCCGCGTGGTGCACAACTGCTAAAAATGAGCATAATCAAGATAATAAAACTGAATAGTGTCCTGTTTCTTTACATAATTTTATCTGGGTCGGTTCAGACCGCGTACAATTTTGTAAATTATGGTGTTATATGTAGATATACTTGTGTTAAATATATAGATATACATAAGATGTCTTCTTGTGGGTGTATATTTTTGTGTCACAAACTTGCTTCACATTCATGATAATGTGACCATGACCTTCATTTGACCTTGAAACCTGAAATCCAGAACTATTTCACTTGAATGGGAGCGTCTCCATGGCCGAATGGTTACCGGCGTTGCTTTGTAAACCTTCGCCTCTCACCGCTGCGGGTTCGAATCCCACTGGTAGCTCTACTTGTAAGTGAGGAAGTGTCAATTCTTAGGGATGGCGGGAGGTGTACAGTACTGGTTCTACCCAGGAAAAGTGGGTTGTCTGCCTCCACCACAAAAAAATCGGCCGTTATATATAGCCTTACATGTGTTGAAAATGACGTAAAACACCATACAAAACAAACAAACGTCATTTTCAGCGAATGGTAGGCTTTCTGATGGCCGATTTTTCAAGAAAACTTAAATTTGTCTGTTTCTTTTAAAATTAATGACCTATATTTTTTCTTTTAGCTATATCAGCTGTAATAATCAAGGTCATGTAAGCATCAAGGTCATGTAAAGGTCATGATCCCTAGCAACTGTTCTATCATAGAAACTTGAGGTTAAGTTAAAACTTATTTTTTATACTTTATGATTCAGAGCTCAACTATAATTGTTTTGTTGGAGAAAAATTGTGACTAGTCTATCCATATTTATGTTACCAAGGTTACCAAGTTGCTTCATCATGCCCCCATTCTGTTAGCTGAAACATGAATGGTCATGTGTTTCTTACCTTAAGGTGATTGCTAAGTACATTTTCACGTGCAAGTTTCTCTAGAAACTAACTGGTGACATTAAATTCTGTTGCATATTAAAATTTAGACATTCAGATTTTAAATACAAGTTTAATATTATTTAAACTGCTGTACTTACAATATCACCTATGCTTATTAACGAATCTGTGGTGAAATATTGATTTGTTTTTGGACAAAAAACTTTTAATAGTGCAGTAAAGAAAAATACTGCTTTAAGCGAATTTAACATTTACTTTAACAAATCAAAGTACTGCCATGACCAGTGCTTGTCTGCTCAAGGTAAGAAGGATAGGATCATTTAGATTGTGCATTTCATTGATGTTTTGGTGGTTTTGATGTCAGAAACTTTGTCTACTGTCTAATCACCATTCCAGAAGGGTTCTTCCTTGAAAAAAGAGAGTTGCAAAAAGGTGTTTACGAACCATAGAAATCTATTGGATAGTAAGAGGAGTGCACAGTTCCTGGATTCCAGCGTCTTCCCGCTCTAAACAATACTGTTCCTGGATTCCAGCATCTGGTTCCCCGCTCTGAACAACCCAAGATAATGTGTTGCTGAGCCGTTAAACAAAAATCAAACAATGGTTCTCTGACACTGGTCTGATGGGGGTGGGGTTACATTGTATTGTGAATAGTATCGGAACAATATGATCCTTTTAGAACTTGGAAAGGTCAGATGCGAAGATTTGTACAAGATTAGGAACAAACATAAGGTCAGGAACAAACATTTCCATTGACCTTGACCCCACTACCATAAATTTGAAGTCAAATAAGATCAGGGACAAACATTTGTTTCCATTGACCTCCACTCTCTTACCATAAATTTGAGGTCAATTAAGGTCAGGGACAAACATTTCTTTCCGTTGACCTCCACTCTTTTACCATAAATTTGAGGTCAATTAAGGTCAGGGACAAACATTTTCATTGACCTTGACCCCCTCACTATTGATATTGTGTGCACAGTAAGACCATAGACATTATTTGACCATCCAAGTTTGTAAAAGTGTTCAGGCTCTTTTTCTAAAAGATGGTTCGTAAAGTAGGGCCGTGAGGTTTTTAACGAAAACGAAGCTTTTTATCGCATGTACATTACCATGGAATCATCAGGAAAATATGCATTTTATGTTGCTATTATAGATTGGAGAGATAAGTACAAGTGATTTTATGGTTAACTAATGTCGCCGTCTGGAGAAATGCTGACGCTCATTATTGCTTAGAATAATATCGAATAGATAAAATGTCTGCTGCTTCAGCCGGTAATCATTACGTGGTCCCTCCTTAATTCCATTAAGCGACGGGGAAAAATTATATTAGTAGGATTTTGTAACGGATATTTCGACAATAAAACACGTTTAAAAAACATTTTTTATGAAAGAATGCGATAACCTGTTTAAAATTACCTATTAAATGTTCTAATTTTACACCGCCAACTTTTTTTAAGCCGAAGTTAAGGTTTTATATCATATCCCAGCCAACCCATTTCACTTCTTACTCGGACCACGTAGTAATATCACAAATTGTATTAATTAAATAATTGCTGAAAATAGAAACGAAAAGAAACAGCATCTGATACCAGAAATAGATTGCAGATTGGCAAACAGTGGTACTTGTACTGAAAGTGTTTGTGCAAGTAAACCATAATATAACAGTTTAATAAGGAAATAATAAAACTCCTTATGGTAGAAAATATTAGTAACAATTCAAGATTTATGCATATGAAGAAAAAGGCATCAGATTCTCCTTATACTGGACAAATGACACCGTGCTAGATCACAAATAACCAATTCATACCGTGAATAGCAAGTGTTTATTAATATTTATTATCTCTGAGGTATACTGTCATAATAATGTTGTATGTCAAAAATCTGAATTGTTAGTGCAATCATTTCTGCATTTATTTTTACACCATCAGTTACTGCAATAGCTGCGAGGTATAATTGAAACTTTGTTATAAATCGTTGGCAGTCTCTTTTGATTTAAAACGAACGTGTTTCCATGGTAACTGTAAGAGTACTTGTAATTATCTCTATAGAGTGATTGACAATAAAAAAAGAATATCATTTGTATATCGGTGTTGTTTTCTACTTTTGTTACCCAGTTTTATTGTCTCGCCCACGATAGTAGGTAGCGAGACATAGCAGTCACTTTTCCGGCGGCATTTTAAATCAACTATATCTCAACAACCACTGCTCAAATTTTTCTGAAACTTTGTCAGATGCTTTGTTGGGTCAAGGGACATCACGTAATGCCTAAATTACCAAGGTCAAGGTCATATTTTGCTTTATTTTCATAAAACTTAGCCTTGGTTAGGTAACTCAGAGCCGGAAATTCAAGATGGCCACCACGGATAAAAATAGATTTTAAAAACAAGTGCAGAAACTACTTCTTGAAAACTGTAAATGATGTTGATCCGTGACGAAAATTATTTTGATTCGACATTAAACATGGCCGCAGTGGCCATCTTTGTTTACATAGAGTTGTATAATAAAAACTTGTAGCCACTACTCCTCTGAAACTACTTGACAGATTTTCATGAAACTTTACAGGAATGCTGATCTAGCTATCAAAACCTATTGGTAGAGCTTCAAGGTCATTGACCTCATGTTACATATTGCTATCATTTCATATACGGTTTTCCGAAGTGGTGATATACCCTCAGACCATTTATGGTATTTATGGTTGAGTTTATGTACATGATCTGTTGAGGACCAAGTAGACTGGTACCCGGTAATCAGTATTAGTAAATTGGTACCCGTTAAGCAGTATATGTTGACTGGTACCCAGTAAGCAGTCTTAGTTGACTGGTACTCAGTAGCAGTATTATTCTACTGGTACCCGGTAAGCAGTATTAGTTGACTGGTACTCAGTAAGCAGTCTACTGGTACCCGGTAAGCAGCATAAGTCCACTGGTTCATAGTAAGCAGTATTAGTTGACTGGTACCCGTAAGTATTATTAGTCAACTGGTACCCAGTAAGCAGTATTAGTCTATTGGTACTCGGTGTCACTCCTGATTGCAGTGTTAGTTGGCACCTAAGACCTATTGGTGTTGTTCATATGTATGGGAAGTTTTTTATTTCATCCGTTACTTGCTACAACAGCTGCTTATTAAAAAAATATTTTGTAGCAATTTTCGTGGTCGTAGTGTTGCAATTTCCGAAAACAGGATATCTAACCATTAATAGACGGATTAAAGTGCTGCAGTGTTTTTGTAAGCATTAAATGAGTAAAATATGTGTCTACTGGTATTTTACAATTCCCGGTACTGACAGTTAGACAGGAAATAGAATAATTGTTGACGGCGAGGAAATGAACAATTTTCGGAGAGGAAATCTGAACTTGTGTAAACTTGGCAATTTTACTGTAAGTGATTTCATGAGTTAGGCCATGAGCCATACACTTTTTTGTTACCATCTCAAGGGACAAATTCTTACTGGTACCATGTTTTTGAGTACCTTGTAGAGAAACAAAATATCCATGATAGCAGTGTGAACAGGGTAGCTGATTCCTGTTTTTAATACAAATCTGGTTTCTTTAAAATACTGTTTTCTCTGAAACTACAAGAGCTATAGGTCTAATATTTTGCATGTTTAGTAAGGTTAGGGTTCTCTACCAGAAAAATGATGACCCTGTGGTCAAATTTGGCATAACCCCGGGGGTAACAGTTTTACAGAGTTATGAAGGAAAACTCTTAAAAAATCTTCTCTAAAACCGTAAGATCTAAAGGTCAGATAGTAAGCTTATGGTCTACTAGCAAATGTGTTAAAATGGTGACCCTGGGATCATATTTGGCCCAGCCCCAGGGGTCATATATTTAGATAGGGTCATATAGAAAAAAATAAAAAAAAAGCCAGGGGTTTAATATTGTGTTAAAATACACGTTTATTGCTCTTTTGAAATTGTTCGTGTTGGCGAGCATCAACATATGCAGTTAATAGAACGTCAGAATAATAAAAAAAAACTGCCTAGGAGGCAATTTATTAGGCTAGGTGTTTAATATTTTCCATGTAATATAAGCATATGGTTCTCTACCAGTTTTATTCAAATATGACCCTGGGGTCAAATATGGCCTAGTCCAGCGGGGATCACAGCGGGGATCACAGTTTTACAAAGAGTTCTATAGGAAAGACAATTTTGGAGTTTTTTCTCTAAAGGTCTAAAAAGTTGCATGTAGCATAAGATTATTGTCCGATACCAAGTTATTTTTAAATCGTGACTCGGGGGTCACACTATTGCATTGAGTTATTTAGGTAAACCTTGGTTAAAAATCAGTGACATTGGTGTCAATACATATATTTATATAAAAAAATGCAGTTGTTATTTAAGAACATGAGATCACTTTGAGACAAGGCCAGTGGGTCTATTGCTTTTTGCTTGTAGTCGTAAAGTTTTCAAATTTAGTTATAAATTAACTGAAATATTTATTAAGATTTTTTGTAAGGTATTACATTATAAAGACATGAATAATGAAAACACTTAAGTACATGTCTATTTAAGGATGTATATCACATATTGAACAAAATCACAAGGAGACAACTGCATTTTCAACTCGTGGCAAAAAAAAAAGAAGAAAAAGAACATATTATAAAATTATATACTGTTTATTTTTGTCTCGCCCACGATAGTAGGTAGCAAGACATAGCAGTCACTTTTCAGGTGGCGGCAGCAGCTACATATTAAATCAACTATATCTCGAATTTTTCTGAAATTTTCTCAGATGTTTTATTGGGTCAAGGGACATCACATAATGCCTAAATTACCATGGTCAAGGTCCTATTTTGCATTATTTTTCCAAAACTTAACCTTGGTTAGGAAAGTTAACCTTGGTTAGGTAACTTAACCTCAGTTAACTGTATGTGATTGCCTCATTTTCTTTGTTTGATACTTGGTCAAATGTATTATTGGCATTGGTGGACATCACTGAACGACAAAAATTACCAAGATCAAGGTCAAATTTTGCTTATTTTACTAAGATCAAGGTCAAATTTTGCTTATTTTCTCCAAACTTAACCTTGGTTAGGTAGCTCAACTTCAGTTAACTTTATGTGATTGCCTCACTTCTTGGTCATATGTATTGTTGGCATTGGTGGACATCGCTGAATGGCAAAAAATACTAAGGTCAAGATCATGTTTTGCGTTATTTACCCTAAACATCAGTTTGGTTAGGTAAGTTAACCTCAGTTAACTTTTTCCGATAATTTTCATTTCTTTGTTTGATACTTGATCATATGCATTACCAAGGTCAAGGTCATATTTTGCGTTATTTTCTCCAAACTTAACCTTGGTTAGGTAACTTAACCTCAGTTAACTTTATGTGATTGCCTCACTTTACATGTATGTCTCTGATACTTGGTCATATGTATTGTTGGCATTGGTGGACATCGTTGACGACAAAAAATACCAAGGTCAAGGTCATGTTTTGCATTATTTTCTCCAAACTTAACCTTAGTTAGGTAATTTAACCTTGGTTAGGTAACTAACTAATGCCGTTTTTACACATGTTGTAAATTAGTGATTCTTATAAGTTTACACATATAATGTAAACAATATTGATTAAACTAAATGCATAAAAAACGTGTCAGTAGTGGGTGGGGGTAAACTGACTTACAATTTTAAGCAAAATAGAGATTTTAAACAGAATTCAACGCTAAACATAGCTTATTTGCTCTTTGGGTAACTAAATGGATTGTAAACTTAATTACATCTTTTAAAAATACCTCATTAGTTATTCACACAAACATGACAATCAAAAATGAACATTACGTGGTCCGAGTATTAACTTTCATAACTCATCTTCTCCAAGAAGCAAAAACGGGGTTGGCTGGGGTATTAACTAAAACCTTAATTTCGGCTTAAAAATTTGCATATTGTAAAAATAAAATATTTAATAAATAATTTTAAAGAAGCTATCGCAGTTTTTCAGTAAAGCATGTTTTATTGTCGAAATATCCGTTATCAAATATTGTTAATATAAGCTATCCCATCGCTAACTTATTGATTAAACAGTTCGATGAAAGCGCTACAATGATAACCAATTAATGTTCGATTGTTTTTTAGATCACCTGATCTATTGGGATCACTCTTCGTCCGTCCGTCATCGTCGTCGTTAACTTTTCTTCAAACGACTTCTCAGAAAACGCTTGGCTAATATTTACTAAACTTCACATGGGTGATCCTTAGATGAATGCTTTTTAGATTTGTTAAAATAAGGTCAGCAAGACATCCAAGATGGCCGCCATTACCATATATGGTCGAAACCTTAAAAAATCTTCTTCTCAAGAACCGTTGGACAGATTTCAACAGTTTTTCTTTTAAAATGATTGCCTACGCCAGACATTCAAATTTGTTCAAATGAAGTCCCCAGAGTCAAAAATGGCCGTGCCCCGGAGGTCCGAAGTTTGTATATTGAGATTTTGCATGTTTTTCATATAGTCATATAGGAAAAAACTTTTAAAAATCTTCTTCTCTGAAACCACAAGGCACAGAGCTCTCATGTATTACGTGTAGCATCAGCTTATGGTCCCCTACTAAGTTTGTTCCAGCCCCGGGGGGTCACAGTTTTACATAGACTTATATTGGTGTTTTTTTTAAAAATCTTCTTCTCGGAAACTGCAAGAGCCAGATGTTTGATATTTTGCATTTACTATAAGCTTATGGTCCGTTACCAAGTTTGTTCAAATGGTGACCCTCGGGTCATATTTGGCCCCGCCCAAAGGGTCACATGTTTTACATAGACATGTATAGTAAAAAAAACACTAAAAAATCTTCTTCTCTGAAACTGCAAGAGTCAGAGGTTTAATATATTGCATTTGCTATAAGCTTATGGTCCTCTACCAATTTTGTTCAAATGTTGACCCTGGGGTCACATTTGGTCCCACCCCAGGGATCACATGTTTTACATAGGCATTGTATAGGGAAAAACTGAAAAAAATCTTATTCTCTGGAGCTGCAAGAGCCAGAGGTTTAATATTTTGCGTTTGCTATAAGCTTATGGTCCTCTACCAAATTTGTTCAAATGGTGACCCTGGTGTCAAATTTGACCGCATCCGGGGTTCACAGTTTTACATAGACATATATATATATAGGAAAAAAAATCTTCTCTGAAACTGCAAGAGCCAGAGGTTTAATATTTTGCATTTACTATAAGATTATGGTCCTCTACTAAGTTTGTTCAAATGGTGACCCTGGGGTCAAATTTGTCCCCTCCCCTGGGGTCACAGTTTTACATAGACTTATATAGGGAAAAAAAAATAAAAATCTTCTCGAAAACTGCAAGAGCCAGAGGTTTGATATTTTGCATTAACCATAAGCTTATGGTCCTTTACCAACTTTGTTCAAATGGTGACCCTAGGGTCACATTTGGCCCCGCCCCATGGGCCACATGTTTTACATAGTCACGTATAGGGGAAAACTTAAAAAATCTTCTCTGAAACTGCAAGAGCCAGAGGTTTAATATTTTGCATTTGATATAAGCTTATGGTCCTCTACCAATTTTGTTCAAATGGTGACCCTGGGGTTACATTTGGCCCCGCCCCATGGGTCACATGTTTTACATAGACTTGTACTGGGAAAAACTGAAAAAAATCTTCTCTGTAACTGCAAGAGCCAGATGTTTAATATTTTGCATTTGCTATAAGCTTATGGTCCTCTACCAAGTTTGTTCAAATGGTGACCCTGGTGTCAAATTTGGCCCCGCCCTGGGGGTCACAGTTTTACATAGACTTATATAGGGGGGAAAAAATCTTCTTCTCTGAAACTACAAGAGCCAGAGGTTTAATATTTTGCATTTACAATAAGATTATAGTCCTTTACCAAGTTTTTTAAATGGTGACCCTGGGGTTACATTTGGCCCCGCCCCAGGGGTCACATGTTTTACATAGACTTGTATAGGGAAAAATTAACAAAATCTTCTTCTCTGAAACTGCTTGAGCCAGATGTTTAATATTTTGCATTTGCTATAAGCTTATGGTCCTCTACCAAATTTGTTCAAATCTCGACCATACTGTCAAATTTGGCCCCGGGTGTCACAGTTTTACATAGATTTATATATTAAAAAAATATATATCTTCTTCTCTGAAACTACAAGAGCTAGAGGTTTAATATTTTGCATAAATACTATGAGCTTATGGTCCTTTACCAAGTTTATTAAAATGGTGACCCTGGGGTCACATTTGGCTCTACCCCAGGGGTCACATGTGTATAGATAAAAACTTAAAAAATCTTCTCTGAAACCACAAGGCACACATCTCTCATATATTACATGTAGTTTTGTATTTGATCTTACCAAACAATGTCAGTGTCTTTATTAGCTCTACTGATCAGAGATCAGCAGAGCTTATGCCGTGGTGCGGCGTCCGTCGTCCGTCCGTCTGTCCGTCCGTCTGTCCGTCCGTCCGTTAACTTTTATTTGTAGCGACTACTCCTCTGAAACTACTGGATGGATATTCATAAAACTTTACAGAAATGTTGCCCATGAAGTCTAGTTGATCCTAGCAAAAATTCATGTTGATGTGAAATCCAAGATGGCCGCCAAAGCTAAAAATAGATTTTTTAAATTCAAGTTTGTAGCGACTACTTCTTGAAAACTATAAGTGATATTGATATGGGACTTTTTCTAAAATGATCAGCATGACATGATGTTGGTCCTTATCAAAAATCGTTTTGATTCGACGTTAAACGTGGCTGCCAGCGGCCATCTTTGTTTACATAGAGTTATATAGTAAAAACTTGTAGCGACTACTCCTCTGAAACTACTTGGCCAATTTTCATGAAACTTTACAGGAATGTTGCTCTTAATGTCTTATTGATCCTAGCAAAATTTCAGATAGGCCAGAAATTCAAGATGGCTGCCACAGTTAAAAATAGATTTTTAAAAAATAAGTTTGTAGCGACTACTTCTTGAAAACTATAAGTGATATTGATATGGGACTTTTTCTAAAATGATCAGCATGACATGATGGTTATCCGAGTCGAACATTATTTTGATTCGACATTTAACATGGCTGCCAGTGGCCATCTTTGTTTACATAGAGTTATATAATGAAAACTTGTAGCGACTACTCCTCTGAAACTACTTGACGGATTTTCATGAAACTTCACAGAAATGTTGCTCTTAATGTCTAATTGATCCTAGCAAAATTTCAGGTCGGCCGGAAATTCAAGATGGCCGCCATGGCTAAAAATAGATTTTCAAAATACAAGTTTGTAGCGACTACTTCTTGAAAACTATAAGTGATATTGATATGGGACTTTTTCTAAAATGATCAGCATGACATGATGGTTATCCGAGTCGAACATTATTTTGATTCGACATTAAACATGGCTGCCAGTGGCCATCTTTGTTTACATAGAGTTATATAATGAAAACTTGTAGCGACTACTCCTCTGAAACTACTTGACGGATTTTCATGAAACTTCACAGAAATGTTGCTCTTGATGTCTAATTGATCCTAGCAAAATTTCAGGTCGGCCGGAAATTCAAGATGGCCGCCATGGCTAAAAATAGATTTTCAAAATGCAAGTTTGTAGCGACTACTTCTTGAAAACTATAAGTGATATTGATATGGGACTTTTTCTAAAATGATCAGCATTACATGATGTTGGTCCTTGTCAAAAATCATTTTGATTAGATGTTAAACATGGCTGTCAGCGGCCATCTTTGTTTACATAGAATTATATAATGAAAACTTGTAGCGACTACTCCTCTGAAACTACTTGACGGATTTTCATGAACTTCACAGGAATGTTGCTCTTGATGTCTAATTGATCCTAGCAAAATATCAGGTCGGCCGGAAATTCAAGATGGCCACCATGGCTAAAAATAGATTTTCAAAATACAAGTTTGTGGCGACTACTTCTTGAAAACTATAAGTGATATTGATATGTGACTTTTTCTAAAATGATCAGCATGACATGATGTTGATCCTTGTCGAAAATCGTTTTGATTCGACGTTAAACATGGCTGCCAGCGGCCATCTTTGTTTACATAGAGTTATATAGTAAAAACTTGTAGCGACTACTCCTCTGAAACTACTTGGCGGATTGTCATAAAACGTTACAGGAATGTTGCTCTTGATGTCTAATTGATCCTAGCAAAATTTCAGGTCGGCCGGAAATTCAAGATGGCTGTCACAGCTAAAAATATATTTTTAAAAAATAAGTTTGTAGCGACTACTTCTTGAAAACTATAAGTGATATTGATATGGGACTTTTTCTAAAATGATCAGCATGACATGATGTAGATCCTTGTGGAAAATTATTTTGATTCGACGTTAAACATGGCTGCCAGTGGCCATCTTTGGTTACATAGAGTTATATAGTAAAAACTTGTAGCGACTACTCCTCTGAAACTACTTGACGGATGTTCATGAAACTTCACAGGAATGTTGCTCTTGATGTCTAGTTGATCCTAGAAAAATTTCAGGTCGGCCAGAAATTCAAGATGGTCGCCACAGTTAAAAATAGATTTTTAAAAAATAAGTTTGTAGCGACTACTTCTTGAAAACTATAAGAGATATTGATATGGGACTTTTTCTAAAATGATCAGCATGACATGATGGTTATCCGAGTCGAACATTATTTTGATTCAATGTTAAACATGGCTGTCAGTGGCCATCTTTGTTTACATAGAGTTATATAATGAAAACTTGTAGCGACTACTCCTCTGAAACTACTAGACGGATTTTCATGAAACTTCACAGGAATGTTGCTCTTGATGTCTAATTGATCCTAGCAAAATTTCAGGTCGGCCGGAAATTCAAGATGGCCACCACAGCTAAAAATAGATTATCAAAAAAACAGTTTGTAGCGACTACTTCCTGAAATCAAAATCGATCAGTAGAGCTTCAAGGTCATTGACCTCTTGTATTAATCTTGTTAAACAACAGAGGCCACATTTCTTGAACAATCTTAACCAAACTTGCACAGATTGTAAATGACCATAAGATTTCGAAGAAGTTCGATAATGGGCCATAACTCAGGTGATCGATATAGGGCCATCTTGGCCCTCTAGTTTATATAAACTACCTGCTCCAGATTGCTATCATGAAAAAATGTAATCAACATACATGCTTTTTAGCTCTACTGATCAGAGATCAGCAGAGCTTATGCCGTGGTGCGGCGTCCGTCGTCCGTCTGTCCGTCCGTCCCTCCGTCCGTCCGTTAACTTTTTTTTTGTAGCGACTACTCCTCTGAAACTACTGAATAGATTTTCATGAAACTTTACAGAAATGTTGCCCATGGAGTCTAGTTGATCCTAGCAAAAATTCATGTTGATGTGAAATCCAAGATGGCCACCAAATCTAAAAATAGATTTTTAAAAAACAAGTTTGTAGCGACTACTTCTTGAAAACTCTAAGTGATATTGATATGGGACTTTTTCTAACATGATCAGCATGACATGATGTTGGTCCTTATAGAAAATCATTTTGATTCGACGTTAAACATGGCTGCCAGCGGCCATCTTTGTTTACATAGAGTTATATAATGAAAACTTGTAGCGACTACTCCTCTGAAACTACTTGACGGATTTTCATGAAACTTCACAGGAATGTTGCTCTTGATGTCTAATTGATCCTAGCAAAATTTCAGGTCGGCCAGAAATTCAAGATTGCCGCCACAGCTAAAAATAGATTTTTAAAAAATAAGTTTCTAACGACTACTTCTTGAAAACTATAAGTGATATTGATATGCGTCTTTTTCTAAAATGATCAGTATGACATGATAAGTTGATCCTTGTCGAAAATTATTTTGACTCGACGTTAAACATGGCTGCCAGTGGCCATCTTTGTTTACATAGAGTTATATCATGAATGAAAACTTGTAGCGACTACTCCTCTGAAACTACTTGACGGATTTTCATGAAACTTCACATGAATGTTGTTCTTGATGTCTAATTGATCCTAGCAAAACTTCAGGTCGGCCGGAAATTCAAGATGGCCGCCACAGCTAAAAATAGATTTTCAGAAAACAAGTTTGTAGCGACTACTACTTGAAAACTATAAGTAATATTGATATGGGACTTTTTCTAAAATGATCAGCATGACATGATGTTGGTCCTTGTCGAAAATCTTTTTGATTCAATGTTAAACATGGCTGTCAGTGGCCATCTTTGTTTACATAGAGTTATCTAGTTAAAACTTGTAACGACTACTCCTCTGTAACTATTTGATGGATTTTCTTGAAACTTCACAGGAATGTTGCTCTTGATGTGTTATTGATCCTAGCAAAATTTCAGGTCGGCCGGAAATTCAAGATGGCCGCAGTGGTTAAAAATAGATTTGAAAAATGTGATTTTGTGGTGACTACTTCTCAAAAAGCATAATTGATGTTGATTTGGAACCTTTAGCAAAATGACTGGCACGACATCTTGCAGGCTGATCAGGGTTTAACTGTCTTGGTGCTCATCAGTCATTTGATCGAAACACCCCTTTGTACTACAAATGGACTGGTCCAAATTAAAAGGACAGTCCATTATACATTCATAGAAGAGTAAGGATTTAGTCTCTTTTGTATTTTGACTCTCAGAAAAAGACTGAAAACAAATGGTAGGATTTTAAGATTTTATTTTAATTCTGATTTTCCACCTATAACCTCAGACCAGCAAATCTACTGAGATAGTAACATAATTCTCAGGAGAAATTGCATAACATGACCTGTGTTTGACCTGGTCACACACCTGCTATATTTCTGAATACAGACCATTCCATTTCTGTTACACAGTGTGATTAGAGGATATACTAAGGTTGATGTTGTAAGGGATTTAATTGATACAGTTTTATAATTAAACTTTTTGGTAACATTATGACATTTTTATAAGCTTGAAAAAAATATATTCTTTAGAGTAGGATCAAATGGAATGAGATTATAATGTTGCATAATAAATCATAATATTTAGGAATATAGGAATATTGCTCTTGATGTCTAGTTGGTCCTAAGTAAAAATCAGGTTGACCTAAAATTCAAGATGGCCAGCATGTCTAAAAATAGATTTATTGAATACAATATTGTGGCAACTACTTCTCTACAACCGTAAGCGGTTTGGTACCTTTACCAAAATGACTTTTATAAATTTATTTACAGGATGTTGGTTTTGATGTCCAGTTATTTCCATTAAGTAAAAATCAGGTTGGCCGGAAATTCAAGATGGCTGCCACAGCTTAAATACTCGTTTGTGGCAACTACTTAACAAAAAACATAAGTGGTATTGATCTGGAACCTTTACTAAAATGACTGGCATGCCATGTAGTTGGTCCTAAACAAAATTCATTGATTCTGTGTCAAACATGGATGCCTGCGACCATCTTTTTTTAGATAGAGTGATAATAGGAAAAACTTGTGGCGACTTCTTCTCTGAAACTGTTTCCATAAAACTTCACAGGTCTATCAGTAGAGCTTCAAGGTCATTGACCTCTTGTTTCAGAAAGTGATGGTAGAATTTGTCCCTTGAGTTGGTAACCACATCAAATTTTTTGAGTCCTGTCTCAAGGCCTAAGTTCTTTTGGTTGCAGATTAAACTTGAGTTTTCTATTTTTTACCTCAAGGTGAGCTATTGGGTTCACTATTTGTCCCATGTTAACTTTTACTTTAGATGACGTTCTAAAACACATCTTGGCCGATATGACCAAACTTTGATCCATTGATCAATGACTTCAGGTGATCAGGCGCGTAGCTAGACCAGTTTTTGTCATACGTAAGGTTGATCGCAATACTAACAAATCATTAAAATTGCTTTGAAATGCATAATGTATTATGTATTTTTCTTTTCAAAACGTTCGTACGCAGGTGCGTATTTGCATATAGGCAATATATCTAAATTTAAAAAAAAAATGCTTAACAGATTTCAACACCATGTTTTATGATCACCAAAATTCACCATTGCCTACTTTATTGTACTTTTTTACTATGTTAAACATAATTCAGGTTTCAAATGTTTAGCCCTTTAGCATTATAAAAGTTAATATGTTTATCTATAATTTTAAATATTGACTTTTTCCAAGTAGAAAGAGAGTTTGGGTCTGCATGTCACCATTTTATACTAAAATCCTCAATGAATTGGGCGATCTGAAAACGACAGGCATTAAAATCGATAGTTGAAGGTTATCTATACTTAGGACCTTTAGAAAACAGATGCCGAATACGTTTATCAACAATATCAAAATTACCAGTGATGACTTGACCTGCTGGAGCATAGCAAAACGTTGATGTGTTACGTTCATATTCCTTAGGAGTGTTATTTACTATAATATAGTAAATAACACTCCTTCTACTAATATAGTAAATAATACTCCTTCTACTAATATAGTAAATAATACTCCTTCTACTAAAATAGTAAATAACACTCCTTCTACTAATATAGTAAATAACACTCCTTCTACTAATGTAGTAAATAACACTCCTTCTACTAATATAGTAAATAACACTCCTTCTACTAATATAGTAAATAACACTCCTACTAATGTAGTAAAATAACACTCCTACTACTAATGTAGTAAATAACACTCCTTCTACTAATGTAGTAAATAACACTCCTTCTACTAATGTAGTAAATAGCACTCCTTTTACTAATGTAGTAAATAACACTCCTTCTACTAATGTAGTAAATATCACTCCTTTTACTAATGTAGTAAATAACACTCCTTCTACTAATGTAGTAAATAACACTCCTTCTACTAATGAAGTAAATAACACTCCTTCTACTAATGTAGTAAATAACACTCCTTCTACTAATATAGTAAATAACACTCCTTCTACTAATACAGTAAATAACACTCCTTCTACTAATACAGTAAATAACACTCCTTCTACTAATACAGTAAATAACACTCCTTCTACTAATACAGTAAATAACACTCCATCTACTAATATAGTAAATAACACTCCTTCTACTAATATAGTAAATAACACTCCTTCTACTAATGTAGTAAATAACACTCCTACTAATGTAGTAAATAACACTCCTTCTACTTATATAGTAAATATCACTCCTTCTACTAATATAGTAAATAACACTCCTTCTACTAATATAGTAAATAACACTCCTTCTACTAATATAGTAAATAACACTCCTTCTACTAATACAGTAAATAACACTCCTTCTACTAATACAGTAAATAACACTCCTTCTACTTATACAGTAAATAACACTCCTTCTACTAATGTAGTAAATAACACTCCTTCTACTAATGTAGTAAATAACACTCCTTCTACCAATGTAGTAAATATCACTCCTTCTACTAATACAGTAAATAACACTCCTTCTACCAATACAGTAAATAACACTCCTTCTACTAATGTAGTAAATAACACTCCTTCTACTAATGTAGTAAATATCACTCCTTCTACTAATGTAGTAAATAACACTCCTTCTACTAATGTAGTAAATATCACTCCTTCTTCTAATGTAGTAAATATCACTCCTTCTACTAATGTAGTTAATATCACTCCTTCTACTAATGTAGTAAATAACACTCCTTCTACTAATGTAGTAAATAACACTCCTTCTACTAATATAGTAAATAACACTCCTTCTACTAATACAGTAAATAACACTCCTTCTACTAATACAGTAAATGACACTCCTACTAATGTAGTAAATAACACTCCTTCTACTAATGTAGTAAATAACACACTACTAATGTAGTAAATAACACTCCTTCTACTAATACAGTAAATAACACTCCTTCTACTAATACAGTAAATTACACTCCTTCTACTAATACAGTAAATAACACTCCTTCTACTAATATAGTAAATAACACTCCTTCTACTAATACAGTAAATAACACTCCTTCTACTAATACAGTAAATAACACTCCTTCTACTAATATAGTAAATAACACTCCTTCTACTAATATAGTAAATAACACTCCTTCTACTAATACAGTAAATAACACTCCTTCTATTTATACAGTAAATAACACTCCTTCTACTAATATAGTAAATAACACTCCTTCTACTAATACAGTAAATAACACTCCTTCTACTAATACAGTAAATAACACTCCTTCTACTTATACAGTAAATAACACTCCTTCTACTAATGTAGTAAATAACACTCCTTCTACTAATGTAGTAAATAACACTCCTTCTACCAATGTAGTAAATATCACTCCTTCTACTAATACAGTAAATAACACTCCTTCTACCAATACAGTAAATAACACTCCTTCTACTAATGTAGTAAATAACACTCCTTCTACTAATGTAGTAAATATCACTCCTTCTACTAATGTAGTAAATAACACTCCTTCTACTAATGTAGTAAATATCACTCCTTCTTCTAATGTAGTAAATATCACTCCTTCTACTAATGTAGTTAATATCACTCCTTCTACTAATGTAGTAAATAACATTCCTTCTACTAATGTAGTAAATAACATTCCTTCTACTAATATAGTAAATAACACTCCTTCTACTAATACAGTAAATAACACTCCTTCTACTAACGTAGTAAATAACACTCCTTCTACTAATGTAGTAAATGTCAATCCTTCTACTTATGTAGTAAATAACACTCCTTCTACTAATATAGTAAATAACACTCCTTCTACTAATACAGTAAATAACACTCCTTCTACTAATACAGTAAATAACACTCCTTCTACTAATACAGTAAATAACACTCCTTCTACTTATACAGTAAATAACACTCCTACTAATACAGTAAATAACACTCCTTCTACTTATACAGTAAATAACACTCCTTCTACTAATACAGTAAATAACACTCCTTCTACTAATACAGTAAATAACTCTCCTTCTACTAATACAGTAAATAACACTCCTTCTACTAATACAGTAAATAACACTCCTTCTACTAAAACAGTAAATAACACTCCTTCTACTAATACAGTAAATAACACTCCTTCAACTAATACAGTAAATAACACTCCTTCTACTAATATAGTAAATAACACTCCTTCTACTAATACAGTAAATAACACTCCTTCTACTAATACAGTAAATAACACTCCTTCTACTAATACAGTAAATAACACTCCTTCTACTAATACAGTAAATAATACTCCTTCTACTAATACAGTAAATAACACTCCTTCTACTAATATAGTAAATAACACATCAATGTTTTGCTGCTCTGGCAACAAAGTGTCTGTATAGTATATCAAGGTCAGAAACTATTTTGTTGTAGTTGAAAATAAAATTTCTAATAAGTTTTTTATACTTATAACAAATTACAGGACTTTCTGAATTTTTTAAATATTTAGGGACAGAATCAACTACATGATTATCTCGAAAAATACCAGGCATGTAAATGAAATCAATAACCTTATTAAGATATAGTGTTTTTAGAAAGTGCCTGACGTGATCAGACTCCTTGTCACTATTGGGTCGGAGAACATGTTGTGTGTAGCTTTGAATTATGGAAGCAATGTTATACAAGGGATCTGTACGAATGCAAATAATGTCCGCTTCCTCATCGTTCAACTTAAGTGAAGAAATGGACAAAGAGGTAAGTCGTGAAAGCATAGAGTGCTTTCCAGACTGTTTAAAAATAGTATGTAATTAAATCAGCGACTGAAATAATTACACGCGATTTTCGTTTAATGTTACCATTAAGCCTACGACCATGAGACCTATGAGTTACGCTTTCGCATAGAACATATAGAAAAAAAATTCAATTTATGACCTTTTGAAATATTTCCTTGATTAAGGTGGAGTGGATATGGTGTCTGCAAGTTTTTCATTCACTTTAAAATTAAAGTTCTACAATATGTCCAACATTACTAACAAGAGGCCCAAGAGGGCCTGTGGACGCTCTACTGGCTAAAACAGCTCTTATAGATTTAGATAGATATAGCTAGGTATAGCTCTCTTCTCCTATAGATTTAACAAAGGAAAATACAATATAGCATTTTTCAACAAATCAAGGGCCATAACTCTGTTATTACTAACAAGATCCAGCTGGTTTTCGAAATTGTCCAAGATTTCATTGATATACCGCGCTTTGCACAACTAGACATCATACTGAGGCTTCCTGCCAAATTTAGTAGAAATCCAACAAGCCGTTTAAGAGGAGTAGCGCCGACAAGAAATTTAAAATAAAAATGTCAAAGGGCCATAACTCCGTCAAAAATCAGCGAACTGGAACAAAAGCGTGATATGCACAACTAGACATCTTACCGATGCTTCCTGCCATGTTTCGTCGAAATTCAACAAGGCATTTAGGATGAGTAGCGCCGACAAGAAATTTTTAAGTAAGTGTCAACTAATTAAAAAGATAATGAAAAAAAAATCAAAAAAAAAAAATTCAAATCAATCAAAAAAAAAAAATTCAAAAAAAAAAAAATGAAACAATTTAAAAAAAAAAATCAAAAATAAAATATTTTTGAAACAATTAAAAAAAAATAAAATTAAAAAAAAAAATTGAAATAAAAAAAAAAAATTCAAATTCAAATTCAAAAAAAAAAAAATGTTACCCCTGGGGCGCGTCCAAATTTGACACCAGGGTCACCATTTGAACAAACTTGGTAGAGGACCATAAGCTGATGCTACATGTAATGCATGAGAGCTCTGTGCCATGTGGTTCCAGAGAAGAAGATTTTTTTTCAGTTTTTGCCTATACAAGCCTAAGTAAAACTGTGACCCCCAGGGTGGGGCCAAATGTGACCAATGGGTCACCATTTGAACAAACTTGGTAGAAGACCATAAGCTTATAGCAAATGCAAAATATTAAACCTCTGGCTCTTGCAGTTTCAGAGAAGAAGACTTTTTAAGTTTTTCCCTATACATGTCTATGTAAAACATGTGACCCTTTGGGCGGGGTCAAATGTGACCCGAGGGTCACAATTTGAACAAACTTGGTAAAGGACCATAAGCTTATAGCAAATGCAAAATATTAAACCTCTGGCTCTTGCAGTTCCAGAGAAGAAGATTTTTTTCAGTTTTTCCCTATACAAGCATTTATGTAAAACTGTGACACCCGTGGCGGGGCCAGATGTGACCCCAGGGTCACCATTTGAACAAAATTGGTAAAGGACCATAAGCTTATAGCAACAGCAAAATATTAAACCTCTGGCTCTTGCAGTTTCAGAGAAGAAGATTTTTTAAGTTCTTCCCTATACATGTCTATGTAAAGCATGTGACCCTTGTGGCGGGGCCAAATGTGACCCCAGGGTCACCATTTGAACAAACTTGGTAAAGGACCATAAGCTTATAATAAATGTAAAATATCAAACCTCTGGCTCTTGTAGTTTCCGAGGAGAAGATTTTTAAAAAAGAAAATCCTATATAAGTCTATGTAAAACTGCGACCCTCGGGGCGGGGACAAATTTGACCCCAGGGTCACCATTTGAACAAACTTAGTGGAGGACCATAAGCTGATGCAACATGTAATAGATGAGAGCTCTGTGCCATGTGGTTCCAGAGAAGAAGATTTTTTTCAGTTTTTCCCTATACAAGCCTATGTAAAACTGTGACCCCCGGGGTGGGGCCAAATGTGACCCCTGGGTCACCATTTGAACAAACTTGGTAGAGGACCACAAGCTTATAGCAAATGCAAAATATTAAACCTCTGGCTGTTGTAGTTTCCGAGAAGAAGATTTTAAAAATAAAATCCTATTTAAGTCTATTTAAAACTGTGACCCCCGGGGCGGGGACAAATTTGACCCCAGGGTCACCATTTGAACAAACTTAGTAGAGGACCATAAGCTGATGCTACATGTAATACATGAGAGCTCTGTGCCTTGTGGTTTCAGAGAAGAAGATTTTTAAAAGTTTTTTCCTATATGTCTATATGAAAAACATGCAAAACCTCGATATACAAACTTTGGACCCCCGGGGCACGGCCATTTTTGACCCCGGGGACTTTATTTGAACAAACTTGATAGTCTAGGCGTTGGCGATCATTTTAAAAGAAAAACTGTTGAAATCTGTCCAGCGGTTCTGGAAAAGATTTTTTAAGGTTTCGACCATATATGGTAATGGCAGCCATCTTGGATGTAGCGCTGACCTAATTTTAACAAATCTAAAAAGCATTCATCTAAGGATCATCCATGTGAAGTTTGGTCAAAATTAGCCAAGCGGTTACTGAGGAGAAGTCGTTTGAAGAAAAGTTAACGGACGACGGACGGACGGACGGACGACGGAAGACGGACAACACACCATCCCATAAACTCTGCTAGCTAAAAATATGACCTGACTGACGAAAGTGTGGGTATAAGTATTTTTTTTGATTTTTAAGATTACCTGCATTATATTTATGTTCACAAAATCAAACTTTTAAAGATCGATCTGTTTGTCCGATATATTGCATACCGCAACATCGTGCATTTCAAGTCAAACATAAATGATGTGAGATGTACGTCAATCAACATTTGAGGCTAGACATACATTAAACATTCTACACTTTACAGCTATTAAATAAACCTAGTTGCACATTTCATCACCGTGTTCCGGTTGAATGATTTTGGCAGAGTTAAGGCACTTTAAATGTTTTAATACACAAACTTTGTCCTGACTAGTTCACTCTGCAGCTGAACCCCTGGCAGGATTTAAAATAAACTTCTTAGGGAAGATCAGTTCCAGTCGAATGATTTTTGGCAGGAGTTATGCCCCTTTAAAGGTATTAATACACACACTTTGAACTCCTCGCCGGATTTCAACGGAACTTTGCAGGGATGATCAGTATCAAGCCTAGTTGTGATATCATCGTCACATTCCAGTTTACAGATTTTTGCCAGAGTTACGGCCCTATAAAGGGTTTTGATACACAAACATTTTCCGGGCTAGTTCTCCTGAAGTTGAACCCCCGGATGGATTTCAACGAAACTTGACAAGGATGATCAGTATCAAGCCTAGTCGTGCATGTCATTGCCATATTCCGGTTGAACAATTTTTGGCAGAGTTATGGCCCTTCAAAGGTTTTAATATAAAAACTTTGTCTAGATTATCCTCTTCTGAACTCCTTGCCGGATTTCAACGAATCTTGATGATCAGTACCAAGCCTATTTGCTTCTGTCATTGCCGTGTTCTGGTTGAATGATTTTTGGCCCTTTTGTTTTAATAAACAAACATTGTCTTGGCTAATTCTCCTGATCCCCTGGCCGGATTTCAACGAATGCTGGCAGGGATGATCAGTTCCAAGCCTAGTTGCGCATTTCATTGCCATGTTGCAGTTGAATGAATTTTGGCAGAGTTATGACCCATTAAAGGTTTTAATACACTAACTTTGTACAGACTAGTTTTCCTGAACTTCTGGTCAGATTTCAACAAAACTGGGCATGGATGATCAGTACCAAGCCTAGTTGCATATATTATAATGATTTTTGACAGAGTTATGGCCTCTTGTACATAATCTTTAGCAGTAGAGCATCCATAGGCCCTCTTGGGTCTCTTGTTTTTGTTTTTTACAACTGTGGCTTTCAAATACCTCAGTTTCTTGTCAGTAGAGTTCTTCAAGGTAATTTGTTCTTGTCACAGAGTAGTTAATAAAGTTGAATTGAGTCCTACACATGATCATTGTTTTCTGCCACCGCTCAGGTAGGACCTGAAACCTAGGGGTGATGACAACCTTCAGTGTCTGCCACCGCTCAAGTAGGACCTGAAACCTAGGGGTGATGACAACCTTCAATGTCTGCCACCGCTCAGATAGGACCTGAAACCTATACAGGGGTGATGATGCCACCGCTCAGGTAGGACCTGAAACCTATACAGGGGTGTCTGCCACCGCTCAGGTAGGACCTGAAACCTATACAGGGGTGATGATGCCACCGCTCAGGTAGGACCTGAAACCTATACAGGGGTGATGATGCCACCGCTCAGGTAGGACCTGAAACCTATACAGGGGTGTCTGCCACCGCTCAGGTAGGACCCGAAACCTATACAGGGGTGATGATGCCACCGCTCAGGTAGGACCTGAAACCTATACAGGGGTGATGATGCCACCGCCCAGGTAGGACATGAAACCTATACAGGGGTGTCTGCCACCGCTCAGGTAGGACCTGAAACCTAGGGGTGATGACAACCTTCGATGAATGTGACAAAAATTAAAATGAATTATTATACAGGCTTGATGGGAGCCTTGCATTGCTCAACTAGTTACTTGCAAAAAAATATTTATTGTCTTTTTGTATCATGTAGATCTTGAATAGAAGATGCATCTGTATCGGCCAATCTTTAACAAGACCAGAATCTTGTTAAAATGGCTGCCACTTCAAAAAAAGCGTTTAGAAGAAAGGTCTTAGACATTTATCTTAAAAAAAAAAAAGAAAAAAAAAGCGCAGATCATCTTTACTATCCCTATCTATACTATCCCTACCAGAGTAAAAAAAAATGGGAGGATACTCTACATTCTCCCCTACCAGAGTAAAACAAAGGGAGGATACTCTACATTCTCCCCTACCAGAGTAAAACAAAGGGAGGATACTCTACATTCTCCCCTACCAGAGTAAAACAAAGGGAGGATACTGTACATTCTCCCCTACCAGAGTAAAACAAAGGGAGGATACTGTACATTCTCCCCTACCAGAGTAAAACAAAGGGAGGATACTCTACATTCTCCCCTATTACAGTAAAACAAAGGGAGGATACTGTACATTCTCCCCTATTACAGTAAAACAAAGGGAGGATACTGTACATTCTCCCCTATTACAGTAAAACAAAGGGAGGATACTGTACATTCTCCCCCACTAAAGTAAAACAAAGGGAGGATACTCTACATTCTCCCCTATTACAGTAAAACAAAGGGAGGATACTGTACATTCTCCCCCACTAGAGTAAAACAAAGGGAGGATACTCTACATTCTCCCCTATTACAGTAAAACAAAGGGAGGATACTGTACATTCTCCCCCACTAGAGTAAAACAAAGGGAGGATACTCTACATTCTCCCCTATTACAGTAAAACAAAGGGAGGATACTGTACATTCTCCCCCACTAGAGTAAAACAAAGGGAGGATACTCTACATTCTCCCCTATTACAGTAAAACAAAGGGAGGATACTGTACATTCTCCCCCACTAGAGTAAAACAAAGGGAGGATACTCTACATTCTTCCCCACCAGAGCCCTGGGTAATATGAAACATGATAACCAAGTTGTGCTTCAACTTTTACAAAATTATAATTCTCTTATAGTTAATAAGGTTATTATTTTCTTCTGGCTTCCAAGCCATCTAGGAATACTTGGTAATGACAGAGCTGATTGTGCTGCTAAAGCAGCATTAAGTTTACAAATAACTAATGCCAAATTACCTTATATTGATTTTAAAAGTTGTATTAACACATATATTCGTAACTCTTGGCAAGCTGCTAGGGATTTCAATTAAACCATTACTGGGAGAATGGCGCTCTTCTAGTAAACCCATCCATCGAGAAGTTGTCCTAGCTCGGTGCAGGATAGGGCATACATGTTATACTCATTCATATTTTATTACAAGGTGAGAAATACCAGAATGTATAGTCAGCTTTGCACCGTTAACGGTCAAACACATCTTGTTGGAATGTGTAGACTTTGATCCTATACGTCAAAGGTACTATATATATGTATTGTTTATACACCCGTTGACGGGCATTTGTTGATTTACATGTATACATAGTTTATATTACTACCATATCATCCTTTATTTGTAAATAGTTTTATCTTTATATATTACATTAATTTTTATTTTACTACTTCATTTCTTCATCTTTCATCAGTTTTTGCGCACAATATGACCTATTTTTGTGTCGAGGTGCCGTAAAACACCATTCATTCATTACCGTACCAGAGTAAAACAAAGGGAGGATACTCTACATTCTCCCCTACTAGAGTAAAACAAAGAGCGATTACTCAACATTCTCCCCTAGCGTATCAATAAGGGAAGCTACCTGACGTTCTTCCAAAGTTTTTCTAAGAGATGCTTATGTTTTGTGTACCTTATTAGTTATGGCGAACATCAAGATAGATTAGTATTCAAATACTTATTGGGTTAGCCATTGTGCCTTGATTAAGGGTGGTGCCCTATTGTACTAGTGAGCATGACTGCTTATTGGTTCAGGTGTGGTACCGTAGTTTAGCGGTGAGCATGACTGCTTACTGGTCCATGTGTGGTGCCGTAGTGTAGTGGTGAGCATGACTGCTTACTGGTCCATGTGTGGTGCCGTAATGTAGTGGTGAGCATGACTGCTTACTGGTCCATGTGTGGTGCCGTAGTGTAGTGGTGATCATGATGGCTTACTGGTCCAGGTGAGGTACCGTAGTGTAGCAGTGAACATGACTGATTACTGGTCCAGCTGTGGAACCATAGTGTAGTGATGATCATGACATATTATTGGTCCAAGTGTGGTGCCATATTGTAGTGGCGAGCATGACTGCTTATAGGTCCAGATGTGGTATCATAGTGTAGTGGTGAGCATGACTGCTTACTGGTCCTGGTGTGGTACCATAGTGTAGTGGCGAGCATGACTGCTTATAGGTCCAGATGTGGTACCATAGTGTAGTGGTGAGCATGACTACTTATTTGTCCAGGTGTGGTAACATAGTGTAGTGGTGAGCATGACTGCTTATTAGTCCAGGTGTGGTGCCGTAGTGTAGGGGTGAGTATGACTGCTTACTGGTCCATGTGTGGTGCCATAGTGTACGGGTGAGTATGACTGTTTACTGGTCCAGGTTTGGTACTATAGTGTAGTGGTGAGCAGGACTGCTTATTGTCCAGGTGTAGTACCATAGTGTAGTAGTGAGCATGACTGCTTATTGGTCCAGGTATGATGCCGTGGTGAAGCGAGGATCCTGACTGCTTATTGGCCCAGGTGTGGTGATGTAGTGTAGTAATGAGTATGACTGCTTATTGGTCCATGTGTGGTGCCATAGTGTAGTGGTAAGCATGATGGAGTATTGGCCCAGGTGTAGTGTTATAATGTAGTAGTGAGCATGACTGCTTACAGGTTCAGGTGTGGTGCCATAGTGTAGTTTTGAGCATGACTGCTAATTGGTCCAGATGTGTTGCCTAGTGTAGCAGTGATCATGACGGGTTATAGATCCAGGTGTGGTGCTATACTGCAGTGGTGAGCATGACGGTTTATTGGTCCATCTGTGGTTCCGTAGTGTAGCAGTGAGCATGCCGGCTTATAGGTCCAGGTGTGGTGCCATAGTGTAGTGGTGAGCATGACTTCTTTCTGGTCCAGATATGGTACCATAATGTAGTGATTAGTAAGACTGATTATTGGTCCAGGTGTGGTGCAGTAGTGCAGTGATGAGCATGACTGATTATTGGTCCAGGTCTGGTACAGTAGTATAACGATGAACATGACGGCTTGCTGGTCCAGGTGTGGTGCCGTAGTGTAGTGGTGAACATGACTGCTTATTGGTCCAGGTATGATGCCATGGTGTAGCGAGGAGCTTGACTGCTTATTGGCCCAAGTGTGGTGCCGTTTTGTAGTGATGAGTATGACTGGTTACTGGTCTAGGTGTGGTGCCGTAGTGTAGTGGTGAGCATGACTTATTGCTGGTCCAAGTGTGGTGCCATAGTGTAGTGGTTAGCATGTGTGAGTATTGTTCCAGGTGTGGTGCCATAGTGTAGTGGTGTGCATGACTGCTTACTGGTCCAGATGTGATGCCGTAGTGGAGTGGTGAGCATGACTTATTGCTGGTCCAAGTGTGGTGCCATAGTGTAGTGGTTAGCATGTGTGAGTATTGTTCCAGGTGTGGTACCATAGTGTAGTGATGAGCATGACTGCTTACTGGTTCAGGTGTGATGCCGTAGTGGAGTGGTGAGCATGACTGATTGCTGGTCCAGGTGTGATACCGTAATGTAGTTGTGAGCATGATGGCTTGTTGGTCCAGGTGTGGTGCCGTAGTATAGTGATGAGAATGACCTCTTATTGGTCCAGGTGTGGTGCCGTAATATAGTGGTGAGCATGATGGCTTATAGGTCCAGGTGTGGTGCCGTAGTATAGTGGTGAGCATGATGGCTTATTGGTCCAGGTGTGGTGCCGTAGTGTAGTGGTGAACATGACCTCTTATTGGTCCAGGTGTGGTGCCGTAGTGTAGTGGTGAGCATGATGGCTTATAGGTCCAGGTGTGGTGCCGTAGTATAGTGGTGAGCATGATGGCTTATTGGTCCAGGTGTGGTGCCGTAGTGTAGTGGTGAACATGACCTCTTATTGGTCCAGGTGTGGTGCCGTAATGTAGTGGTGAGCATGATGGCTTATTGGTCCAGGTGTGGTGCCGTAGTGTAGTGGTGAGCATGATGGCTTATTGGTCCAGGTGTGGTGCCGTAGTATAGTGGTGAGCATGATGGCTTATTGGTCCAGGTGTGGTGCCGTAGTGTAGTGGTGAACATGACCTCTTATTGGTCCAGGTGTGGTACCGTAGTGTAGTGGTGAGCATGACCTCTTATTGGTCCAGGTGTGGTACCGTAGTGTAGTGGTGAGCATGACCTCTTATTGGTCCAGGTGTGGTGCCGTAATGTAGTGGTGAGCATGATGGCTTATTGGTCCAGGTGTGGTACCGTAGTGTAGTGGTGAGCATGACCTCTTATTGGTCCAGGTGTGGTACCGTAGTGTAGTGGTGAGCATGACCTCTTATTGGTCCAGGTGTGGTGCCGTAGTGTAGTGGTAGTGGTGAGCATGGCTGATTGTTGGTCCAGGTGTGGTGCCGTAGTGTAGTGGTGAGCATGACCTCTTATTGGTCCAGGTGTGGTGCCGTAATGTAGTGGTGAGCATGATGGCTTATTGGTCCAGGTGTGGTGCCGTAGTGTAGTGGTGAGCATGATGGCTTATTGGTCCAGGTGTGGTACCGTAGTGTAGTGGTGAGCATGACATTGCAGGTCCAGGTGTGATACCGTATTGTAGTGCTGAGCACGATGGCTTGTTGGTCCAGGTGGTGCCGTAGTGTAGTGGTGAGCATGACTGCTTACTGGTCCAGGTCTGGTACAGTAGTATAACGATGCACGTGACTGCTTACTGGTCCAGATGTGGTGCCGTAGTATAGCGGTGAGCATGACTGCTTATTGGTCCGAGTGTGGTACAATAGTGTAGTGGTGAGTATGAAGTCTTATTGGTCCAGTTGTGTTGCCATAGTGTAGTGGTAAGCATGACTGCTTAATGGTCCAGGTGTGTTGCCGTAGTGTAGCGGTTAGCGTGATGGCTTATTGGTCCAGTCGTGGTGCCGTAGTTTAGTGGTGAGCATGACGGCTTAATGGTCCAGGTGTGTTGCCGTAGTGTAGCGGTTAGTATGATGGCTTATTGGTCCAGTTGTGGTGCCGTAGTGTAGTGGTGAGCATGACGGCTTAATGGTCCAGGTGTGTTGCCGTAGTGTAGCGGTTAGTATGATGGCTTATTGGTCCAGTTGTGGTGCCGTAGTGTAGTGGTGAGCATGACGGCTTAATGGTCCAGGTGTGTTGCCGTAGTGTAGCGGTTAGCGTGATGGCTTATTGGTCCAGTCGTGGTGCCGTAGTGTAGCTGTGAGCAGGACTGCTTATTGGTCCAGGCGTGGTGCTGTAGTGTAGTGGTGAGTATGACAGCTAGTGATATTTCTAGTTTAACCTCGTCAAATGTTAATTCTCAGGTTTGTCAAAAAATATTTCTTCAAACAGTATTTGTGTGGTATTATACCACACAAGTGTTCTGTCAGATATATGCCAAAACACACCATTACATAGCTTAGTTTAAAAAAAATCGTGGCGGGAGCATGCCCGGACCTCTTAGTTTGTCGGCCTATATATGCAGGTCAGCTACACCCTTGATAATGTTGAACTCAGCTTTCACAGCCTTGAATCTCTGGGAGGTCAATCATATAAAATGTTGAGTTGCTGTTTTCTTACCTATCAATAAAAAAAAATCCATACACAATACGCAATAGCAATTCTACTAGGATAGAAACATTGGCGGGAGACCCGGCATGCAACCCCAAGCCTGCTGTTTCTGATTTCAAGAATTCACATCTAAAATTCACACATCTCTCACATGCATTGACGGATTTTGAAATAAATTGGCACAATACTTATCTCATCAATGTGCAGAACCCAACACCCGGATCTGTATCAAGGTCAAGGTCAAAAAGGTCATCATATAGGTCATATACTCTTAGATGTATATAATAAGGTCCAGTTCGTGTCCGCACCATGACATTTCCATGCAGGAAGGGATTTTGAAATAATTTGTCACAAATACCCATCTCATCGAGACGACCTGCAGAACCCAACACCCGGGTCTGTATCTTCAAGGTCAAGGTCATATACTTCTTATATGTGCTTTTAATAAGGTATTTTGTGTTCTCTCCATAACACTTATGTTTGCAAAAAAACATAATCTCTATTTACTTTTTATTATTTTATTTTATTATCCCCAAAGAAGAGGGATATAGTTATGGCATTGTCCGTCCGTCAGTCCGTCAGTCCGTCCGTCCTTTTGTCCGTTACAATTTTCGTGTCCACTTCATAATTCTCAAACTTTGAAATTAATTGGCACATATACTGAACTCATCAAGACAATGTGCAGGACCCAACATTTATCTTCAAGGTCAAGGTCATCATAAAGGTCATAGACTTTCTTATATGCATAAAAGAAAGATTCACATTCATTAAAAATTAACTTTTTTTTGTTCGTCTGTATTTACTTTCCGTCTATGCTTCTAAGCAGAAGACAATTAACACTTCGTCGGGGTATATAAATTCACCGAATTTCTTGTTTTACCTACCTACCTACCTACCTCCTGACCTACCTAACTATTTTGAAATTCTGGGTCTGGAAACAGCAAACAAATGTTATTTGCGGGATTGCCTGATAATGACGAGATTATAGAACATTGACTACTCCAAGTCGTCAGTGAAAGTCCTCGGTAATGGAAGCGTGCTATCGTAGGAAATCAGATACTGCTTTGTATCAGAGGACACCTGCATGACAGTCGGCATTGCTTTGTACCAGAGGACACCTGCATGACAGTCGCCAGCCATGTGTTTGAAATCAGAACATTTTTATAGTCCAGAAGGAGTTACTGACTTAATGACAGATAATTGATAAGATATTGTGGAGCCATTAAAAGGGTCTCCGATTGCCGTTAAAGCTGATATGATGAAGTAAGAGTATGTTGTACATGGCCATGTAGAAGTTATCTTGTAAAATGTTACTATATTTTAATGGATTTTTGTTTACACATCGTATATATGTTAAGCAGGCTATGATCGCTAATGACACTTTATCCAAAATTTCATCAGTTTTTTTTAAAATTTTAATTGAACTGAATTGAATGTTGTTTAATGGTCATCAACACAGTATAGGTTATTTAGGGCCGCCCCAGAGAGAGGGGGAGGATACATAGGAATCCGGGAACTGTGCCTTACTCTTATTATCGATTTACGCCCCCATCCGACGGACGAGGCTAAGGGTTTAATTTTTTTTTTGTGCCTACTAATATAATAAATTATAATGGATGGCTTTAAGAATTTTTAAACTAACCTGCCAAATGATGTCAAAATTACACTGCAAAACCATTTATCAAAACTATCCAGGTGTTCAGGTCATATAGTAATGTATGTGTACCAATTAAAAGTATAAGTTTATTCACGGGATCTTAAAATACCCTTGATTGAGTATGTGTAAAATGAATATGAGTTTGTAACTCATAATTTGACGCTCTAGTTTTGTGATTTGGCCTGGCTGTTTAAAGCCTTTTAAATTGTGTCTGAAGAGTTTGGGTTCTCAAAATATGTAAGTTATATAGATATATACCAGTAGTATAGATAGTAGCGGTACCAGGCCAGTTTCCCCTCGCGGGGAACGAGAAAAAACTAGTGAAATATGCCAGGGGGGGTACTCAGGCGTAACTCTCATTTACACCACCAAGATCTAAATGTATGTCACGCCTAAATCAACACCCAATCATATTTCAACAGTTTTCTCAAGCAACCCCGCTCAGGGAAACTCGCCTGATACCGCTACTATCTATACTACTAATCAATCCGGTTTGTCATTTGAATAACATAACATTTGCAACTCAATAGGCAAAGTCAGACGGAACCGGGCAGTAGTCTTCATCATCGCTCTGCATATCATTTTTTACCATGGAGTATTTTACTTGTATGCTAATGTATCTTGTCCATTATCTAGTATGTACCGTTTATCATCATAAGCTGATAAACTTTTTTTATTTATTGCATAGCTGCTTATGTTATGCTTTTGTGATCTAATGACTTTCATCTCATGGTGAGCTTCTGTTGCCGTAAACAAAATATTTTTGTAATCATCATGTGCTATCTGTTTTTTAACAACACACTTTTTAACGCCCTTACATTTCTTTGCACTAACCTCATTATCTAGCACATACGAATATAGTTTACTTCGCAACCCAACAAATTCAACAATGGGTATTCCGCAAGTTTCATCTTTCATCTTGCCAATAACCTGTTTATTATCATTAAAATGAAACTTACTTTTTGGATTATAATCACAATTATCAAAAAGTTCTTTATCCTTGTAAAAGTCTGCATACACATCTTTTGTTTTTATTTCATAACACAAGGAATCGGTATCGGTAAATAATAACTTAGCTTTTTTTATCATATTCGTTTTTAATGTAGTTGTAATGGAAATCATACATCAAATATTTTGACAAGTCTAAAATACACATACCAACATAAATAGGACGATTTAAAACTAATCGATCTTTTATTCTGTTTATAGCAAATAATTTGTCATTAAACATTTTACAAGAAATAAATGAAGGTCTTGCCGCATATTTTAAAAGGACCTCCTCGTCGTGAGTCAATTTAACATTAATTCTTTTTCTCAAGTTTTCCATAGTTTTACCAAAAACTGAATTGTTCATCAGTTTGAAGAAATCCTTTTCAAAAGCATTTTTACCAGCTGTCCTCTTGGCAGTATTTAAATCTATGTATGTCCTTAACCACTCTGATTCGTCAAACTGTAGTATTCGATGTATTTTTGTCACCTTCAATCCAAGCGTTTTATACAATTGTAAGTTTCTAAAATGCACGACATATGTTTCTTTATTTTTCAACGTCGTAACAAGTTTATTAACATTACAATGTCCTAAATTAAACTTTTGTTTTAATTTTTTACAATAGTCTGACAACCACTCATCTTTTATATTTAGACTTTCCGGAGCAAGAGGATAATCATTATGTGAGTCATGCAGTTTCTCAGGATACTCGATATCGCACTCAACAATGTAATTTGATTTTCCTTTTTCAAACTTATCAACCCACTTGAAGTTGCCAGTGGGTAACGGTTGGCACATAGCCCACCCATACAAGTTATTAGCATCAAGATATATTATGTACTTGCTTTCTTTTTTCTTGTCATAGTTTTTCATATATTTATTGTTAGCCTGTGAAAATCTATTTGCAATATAACTCGTACCACCTCTTAAACCTTTTTCCACAAACAAATATTGGTCAATATCAGTTATTAAATCAAGTTGGATACCAGTCATCTTAAGGCATGCATCCCAGGCTAAACCAGGACTACTGAAGTAATGGCAAGGATCTAATTTGTAATACTCAATACACATTTTTCTAAAGTTTTCAAAAACATCTGTCAGAAACAGCACATCAGTCTTAAGATACAGATCATGATATTCTCCCATACTTTTAATCTTAAATGTTTTCCATATGTTTTTAGCATGATCGTAATCTGCATCTGAAATGTGTTCATCATTTAATTGAGAATAAAAGCTATCTTTGCCGGGTAACTTAGTATACTTGAAGCGTTCAAAACTGTTAATATAATCATAAGGATAAACACCTTTTCTTTTTAGCAAGTATAACTTTTTACCGCTATATTCTTGAGATATGTATTGAAACGACGGAACGTTTTTTCTAGATTATCTAAAGACTGAGACATGAACTGAAAACTATCAATAAACACTAAACTTGTTCCTAGCATGAAAGCCATATACTTTTCCATGTTATTTGGTATAACATTTATGTTTTGCTTAAACTTTCCGATGTGTTGCATTATAAAGTGAGAGTCATATCCTCTTAAGTTATGAAACACAACAGGTATTTTTCTAGTCAACCTGAAATTAATATTACATATGTCATGAGCGCTTCCTCTGTACTTTCCAGTTATATGACAATGATCTCTAACTTTTCTAACGGAGTTTTCATATGCTACTGTACGACCTGGGTCATCTTTTTTAAGAATTATTGAAAAACCATTACCACAAATATGACATGATTTAGATTTTTGGAATCTAGCTTCTTCTTCCTGTGACATTACTAGATCTTTTTTAAAGTTTGCATTCATAGTTTTTTTACACCACTTTTCTTCTTATATCATTTTTTCTAAAAACTTGTAAACAGCATTTGGTCCTCTATACGTTACAACTGGTTTTGAATATTGATCATCATAACAACAAACAACCTTATACCCGTAACTGCAATCAGTATGCTTTTGATATGCTTCCGTATGTGATTTTTTAGGATTGTTTGATGCTGAAGAAATACTTTCAGTTACTGCTTCAAAATCAGCATATATAACAAACGGAACCATCAGCTGCCTGTCATAGTTTTTAAACTTAACTTTTTCATCTTTGTTTGGCATTTTTATTGCTTGTTTTCCGTTAAGTGAAAGACAATCAGGCTTATGAGCTTTTAACACCCTTTCGAATTTAAAGCATTGCAGGCATGTTTTACAAAACCATTTTTTCCTTCGTATAGTGTTTGACTAAACATCAGTCTATTAAAATCTTTTATCCACACGTAATGATTTTTTTCTTTTTCAGTAAATAAAAGCATATCACATGTTTTCTCTGCTTTATTTTTTGATATGTACAAAGGGTATACTTGATTATCTTCATATCCAAATATGCTAAAACAAATGTTGTTTTGTTTTTCTATTTTTGGGATTTGTTTGATAGTAACAGGAAATGTATAATCAAGATCACCAATATGCTTTTTATACTTTGTTATCCTTTGTGTTTATTATTGGCAGGAAATTCATAAGCCAAATGGCACCATCTGAAGCATTCATTATCTTTTTCATTTTTTATATTTATTAATCCTTTTCTAGCATTTGCAAGTTCTTTTGGTAAATCCAAATAAGAGCTACCTCGTAAAGGCTTATACTTTATTCGATTTATATAGTGTGCGTCTAGTGTTTCAATAACCCAACACCTTCCTTCAGAAAGCCAATTGCTAATTCTATTTATAATTTCTTCCTGTGCTATGTCTAATGCTTCTGATATTTGATTTTTGTTTAATATTATTACAGTCTTTGAGACAAAGTAAGCGGGATTGTATACAAAATTAAAACCTCCTTTATCATCCGGTACTTTTTTTTAAAATTAAGTTTTATATTAATGCTTAATTTAAATCCACCTGTTCTTGTTAGTTCTGCTTTGAGAAACTTTACAGCAGGAGTGTGTGCTTTTTGTAGTTGAACAACCGGATCATTATTCTCACTTAAATAACCATTTACTTTAAAAACCTTGCTATACTGTTTTGGGGATGTTTCAATTTCTCGGATACTCATTATATAATATTACATGAGGTTATTTCTTTAAGCCCCTATTAATTAATTAATTAATTATTTTGAAATAAAATATTTATTCCCCGGTTAGATTATATTATTTTTTTTATTTATCCATACATAATAATTTTAATTCCTCGGTCAAGTAAAATATCATAGTGGGCAATAAAAGAAACTTTGTATAAAGTTGGATGGTAACTGATTGCCTCTGAAATTTGTTTTTTGCACAAAGAACGTAGTTTGTTTATATCTCTTTTTTCTATTTTCCATGACAGTTTTAGTTGTTAGCTCTACTGGCCAAGGGCCAGCAGAGCTTATGGGATGGTGTGTTGTCCGTCTTCCGTCGTCCGTCGTCCGTCCGTCGTCCGTCGTCCGTCCGTTAACTTTTCTTCAAACGACTTCTCCTCAGAAACCGCTTGGCTAATTTTGACCAAACTTCACATGGATGATCCTTAGATGAATGCTTTTTAGATTTGTTAAAATTAGGTCAGCGCTACATCCAAGATGGCTGCCATTACCATATATGGTCGAAACCTTAAAAAGTCTTCTTCTCCAGAACCGCTGGACAGATTTCAACAGTTTTTCTTTTAAAATGATTGCCAACGTCTACACTATCAAGTTTGTTCAAATAAAGTCCCCGGGGGTCAAAAATGGCCGTGCCCCGGGGGTCCAAAGTTTGTATATTGAGGTTTTGCATGTTTTTCATATAGACATATAGGAAAAAACTTTAAAAAATCTTCATCTTTGAAACCACAAGGCGCAGAGCTCTCATGTATTACATGTAGCATCAGCTTATGGTCCTCTGCTAAGTTTGTTCAAATGGTGACCCTGGGGTCAAATTTGTCCCCGCCCCGGGGGTCACAATTTTAAATAGACTTATATAGGATTTTTAAAAAAAAAATCTTATTCTCGGAAACTACAACAGCCGGAGGTTTGATATTTTGAATTTACTATAAGCTTATGGTCCTTTACCAAGTTTGTTCAAATGGTGACCCTCGGGTCACTTTTGGCCCCGCCCCAAGGGTCACATGTTTTACATAGACATGTATAGGGAAAAACTTAAAAAATCTTCTTCTCTGAAACTGCAAGAGCCAGAGGTTTAATATTTTGCATTTGCTATAAGCTTGTGGTCCTCTACCAAGTTTTTTCTTATTCTCTGGAACCACATGGCACAGAGCTCTCATGTATTACATGTAGCATCAGCTTATGGTCCTCTAATAAGTTTGTTCAAATGCTGACCCTGGGTTCAAATTTGTCCCCGCCCCAAGGGTCACAGTTTTACATAGACTTATATAGGATCTTTTTTTTTAAAAAATCTTCTCGGAAACTAAAAGAGCCAGAGGTTTGATATTAAACATTTATTATAAGCTTATGGTCCTTTACCAAGTGTGTTCAAATGGTGACCCTGGTGTCACATCTTGCCCCGCCCCGGGGTCACAGTTTTACATAAATGCTTGTATAGGGAAAAACTGAAAAAAATCTTCTTCTCTGGAACTGCAACAGCTTAAGGTTTAATATCTTGCATTTGCTATAAGCTTATGGTCCTTTACCAAGTTTGTTCAAAATGTGACCCTCGGGTCACATTTGACCCCGCCTCAGGGGTCACATGTTTTACATAGACATGTATAGGGAAAAACTTAAAAAATCTTCTTCTCTGAAACTGCAAGAGCCAGAGGTTTAATATTTTGCATTTGCTATAAGCTTATGGTCTTCTACCAAGTTTGTTCAAATGGTGACCTATTGGTCATATTTGGCCCCACCCTGGGGGTCAGTTTTACTTAGGCTTGTATAGGAAAAAGCTGTTTTTATTTTTTTTTTAGTTTTTAATTCGATTTATTTTTTATTTTATTTTTCAATTGCAATTTTTTTTTATTTATTTTTTTAATTGTTTAATTTATTTATTTATTTATTTATTTTTTTTAATTTTTTTTTTTTTTTTTTAATTTTTATTTTTTAATTTTTTATAAATATTTTCATTATATTTTTAATTACTTGACACTTACTTTAAAATTTCTTGTCGGCGCTACTCATCCTAAATGCCTTGTTGAATTTCGACAAAACTTGGCAGGAAGCATCGGTAAGATGTCTAGTTGTGCATAACACGCTTCTTTTCCAGTTCGCTGATTTTTGACGGAGTTATGACCCTTTGACATTTTTATTTTAAATTTCTTGTCGGCGCTTCTCCTTAAACGGCTTGTTGGATTTCTACGAAATTTGGCAGGAAGCTTCAGTGTGATGTCTAGTTGTGCCAAGCGCGGTATATCAATGAAATCTTGGACAATTTCGAAAACTAGCTAGATCTTGTTAGTAATAACAGAGTTATGTATTTTTCTTTGTTAAATCTATAGGAGAAGAGAGCTATATCTAGCTATATCTATCTAAATCTATAAGAGCTGTTTTAGCCAGTAGAGCGTCCACAGGCCCTCTTGGGCCTCTTGTTTTGCCATTGTTATGATTCTTTCTGTCAAATCTTGAAAGTTTGAAAAAATTAAAAGCTCTGCATCTAATTTACTCGCATCTTCAAAATCAATAGTTTTTGCATGTTCCATTTGATCTTTCTTAAAGTTTTTAATTTTCTTTTCTACTTGTTCCATTATAATATTACGTAAGATAATATTTTTAAGCCTTATTTAAATATATATTTCTATAGTATAATATAATGAATTGCAAATATTGTGAAAGAGTTTTAGATATTATTGATCCTCCTGGGGTGTGCACAGATTGTATCTTATTTTACATGACTAATACAAAAAAGCTTTGTAAATATTGTACCAGAGCGAAGCTGTGTTACAAGTGTACATACACATGTGTGAATTGTAACGATACTTGTGAAGTTTTCGATAACGAGCGTGTTTGCCTTAATTGTGGCACTCACAATGGTTATAATCTTATCACAGGTTGCGCCTACAGTCAAAAGAAAACTATTTACCACAGAAAGTATCATTTAGATAAATACTTGGTAGCATTTGATTTGTCTTCTAAAAATAGACAAAGATTTGAAGATTTGTTTTACAAAATTATAAAGGTTTTGGATCAAATAGAAGGCCGAAAAAGATCAATCAAATTTGAATACATTTTTCAGAAAATATTTAAAATATTAAAAATAGAAAAAGAAACAAAACTGATTAAAACAAAATCAACCAGAGAAAAGTATGATAGGATATGGAAACAAGTCAAAATATGATAGGATAAGTCAAAAAAGAATTACGACTGAATGCCATGACCGTTTAACTTGAATCTTTTCATATACATTTCCAGAGGTTCTGTAAAGTTATCATTCTTTTGAATCTCTAATATTTTATTGAAGGTAATCCTAATTACCTCTTCATCATTTCCTAGTCCTGTTGTTGTTTGGACATATGATAGAAGTTGTTTAAAACTCCTATGATGTGTTTTAACAAAGTCTTTTTTTCTGCTATTCTTGTTTTACTCACTAAAACAGCAACTACTGGAGGAACTGCGCCAACCACAGCTATGAAAATTATTCCGCTGGTAATCTGTAACGTTGTGTTTATAATACCGCACAATTTATAACTGCGTCTGTATGCAGCCACAAGTCGCGTCAAGTGATCAATTAATTCTTCTTTGGTTTTCATGTATAATTACAGTTAGACAATAATTTAATTAATATATTTAGAAAAAAGTTGCTCGTGTTCGTTGGGTGACATTTCACCTATTTTTAATAATTCATCGATTATGCTAATACCTTTATTTATTAACTGTGGACTATTATTTCCTGATTCGATACTTCCACATACTAACTCTAGATCATCCATCAAATCTTTGGGGCTATTGTAATATTCAACACAGCCTCCTAAAATCTTTTTGAACTTTGAAGAACCTTTATGAATTGGCAAATCAGATAATTCTGTTAGTTCCTTAAAAACATTCTGAGACAGCTTTGAATACGTTTTTCCATTGTTATAACGCTTTGTTATCAAGTCTATAAAATCATCATCTACTTTTAAGTCTAACACAACTGCTGCTCCTTGTTTGGCAATAAGTTTGTGATGGCCAACAAGCTTAAGTAAATCAATTTGTAACATTCCATAGCGACCATCTTTGTCGACTTTGTAGGAATTTTTATTTTGTTGTAATCCTTTACCTGAAAAAACAGGAGCATGATGTTCCATACTTTTAAGTCTGTCTCTGTAATTCTGTAATCCGTCAGTCTCTCTTTGGAAAGCCTCTCTTTCTTGTTTAAGGTCTTCCCTCTGCTCGGTATTTGTTGTTTTATTTATCTTTTTGGTTAGAGCGGCTTTAAAACCTCCGATATCCTTGATTGTTTTAGAAGCATCATTAATTGCTTTATCCCTATCACCTGTAATTAGTTTCGATGGTAATGGTAGGTTATGTTTCTCTAGCACATCTGTATAAATTCCAGCATCTATATTTGCAGTATATATTTTTGGCGCAGGCTCTGTTGTATCAATTCCAGCATCTATTTCTGACGTAGGCTCTGCTGTATCAAATAACTGAGGTAATCCTCGGTATGCCTCATGTTCTTGTACTTTCTCGCCTATTGCTGCTGGAAGAGCGGCTAATTGCTGACTTATTTTCGGAAGAGAAGCTAACTGCTCGGTTAGCTGTTCTGACTGACTTTTTATTTCGCTAGTTACAGGTTTAAATATTTATTTGTATAAATCACGGCTAGCTCCTTTTTCTAGCCTTTTTTGAGTAACTTTATTCTCGTATTCTTTAACAAACTCGCTTTTCGCTTTTTATCTACTTATTCTTTCCATTTTAACAAAGACATGTATAATATAAGGTTAGATTAAAATAAGATAAATTAAGATAAGTTGATATGAGTTAAACCAGGTTAAGATAACTTAATCAAGTATTATGTAGTTTTTGTTTTTCTTCTTTTGACCGCAGGTTTAACTGCTTTTTTAACTCTAGGTTTAACTGCTTTCTTGACTGCAGGCTTGACAGCTTTTTTAACCGTAGGTGCAACTGCTTTTTTAACCGCAGGTTCAACTGCTTTTTTAACTGCTTTTTCAACTGCAGTCTTAACTACTTTTTGCATTCCGTAATATCTAACTTGATTAGCCTTAAAACATTCTGCTTCTGTTCCAAGGCGTTTACCATGGGGGATTTGATTTATTCCACAATACACTTTAGACATATATAATAATACTTGGATAATATTAATATTATCTGACTATTATTATAATGGAAATTCCAAACTATGATATGAAAACAGAAAACGGTAATTTTAAACAACTGTGGAACTTCATGCCAAACTGTTGTTTTAGAATGCTTTTATGTGGTAATTCAGGATCTGGCAAGACGAACACATTAGTTCACATGTTGCTGAAACCTTTAGTTTACTACGACAAGATTTACTTGTTTGCTAAAAACTTGGAGCAGTCCAAGTATCAGATCTTATCACAAAAACTTGAAAAGATAGCAAAAAAGAATAAAATCCCAGTCGAAGACATATTAGAATGTTCAAATGATGAAGTTATCCCTGTGAATGATTTGGATGTTGATACTCAAAAGATAGCTATTTTTGACGATTATGTTTGCGAGCGCAGTCAAAACGATATTAAATTGCTCTCATTACATCTTCTTTGCAACTCCAGTTAATCGTGAGCTTGGTATGCTTTCCAACGAACAAGATGTCAGTAAAGAGCAGTACAGAAAAGCGACTGACAAGCAGTATGACTTTCTGTATCTTGATCGCCCTAGGAAGTTAATAAAGCGTAACTTCAACGGCGATATTTAATCTAATCATATTATATATAATGGGACTTTTTAATGATCTTGGTGGGGAAGTTACTACTGGCAGTGTCAATATTACAAATTTTGGTATTGTGCTGTCTGAGTATGTAAAACAAAAACATCTGGTTAATTATCTTAATAAGGGTAGTAACCAGGAAATTGTTTTGAGAAGTGATCTCAACATGGATAATAATAAAATTATCAATGTTGGTAATCGAACAAAAGCAGATGATGCAGCAACAAAGCAATTTACTGTAAGAAGAGTAACAAAAATCATACGTGATTATAATATTGATAAAATTCCAGACATGATAAAAACTCTGACAACAGGTGTTGAAGATAAACTAAGTCTGATACAAACAAAGTTACAAGCAAACCGTGAAAAAATGATTGAAATTCAAAATGGCTTGAAAGATGAAATAAAACTTCTGAGTGATGATTTGAAAGAGTTAGAAAAGAAAGAAGATGTATTGGAAGAGAGTGAAAACTTCAAGAAATTAAGTGAACAAATAAGAATCGGTGTTCAAAATATTAATACACGGATCGGAGAAGTCAATAAACTAATGGTTGATAACAATGAACTAGAAACTGCTATTGCTGATGCTTCAAAACAAATGAGAACTGCTTTTACTACCGAAATAACTCAAATTAAAATATTAAATGAGCAGATAAACACCAACGTTGCTGATATCAACAAAGAGTTTGAAGATATTAAAAAGAAAATGGTTGACGGTAAGTCGCTGGAGACTGCTCTGAACAAACTGGTCGACACTGATAAAATTGAGACTGCACTGAGCAAACTGGTTAACACCGATAAACTTGAAACTGCTATTGATGATGTTTCAAAGCAATTGAAAGCTGCACAGGAAAAAAGAAACACAGCTTTTGATGGCGAAATAGCTTCATTAAAACAGTTTAATCAAAAGTCTGGTAGCCGGCACACAGCAAGTATTGGTATAATTGACGGGTTGAAAGTAAAAGTAGACTATTTAAGTCGGATTTTACTTGTTGAATATACGATAGATGGAATAAGTATTATTCAAGATTACGCTGATTATAATACTTTTGTGTCGCATCCGACACGAAAACCACTCGAAAGAACCGAGCGTGATAGTTATCTCCATGCGTTTACTTTTGCAGCCAACCCCCTGGTAAAAGGCAAAGAATATTTTTCTGTAAGAAAAGCCGTGGTGGGTGAATTAGAAATTTTAAAAGAAGGTCCTTATGTATTTGAAGTAGATTTTACTTATACAGGAGCAGATGTGGAACAATTCCTTATTTATTCGACGCAGGGTAATTTTAAGAATTTTTATCCGATAATAAAAAATGACAAACGAATAATAAAAGAAACATTTGAATTATATCTCAAGTCACATTTTACTATTATTTTCAGATCAGATATAAAACACAACACTACACAAGTTTTCAATTTTGAAAAATCAAGTTATAAACTATTTTACATACCGGAATAATTAGTACAAATAAAATTTATCCATCCTATATTATATGGAACAAAAAATTGTATTATCATCAGAAAAAGCGTCAATAATTAATAGCTCAAATACACCGAGTAATTTTACAACTGTATTTGATAGACCATTAATATTAGGTAAGAACAAACAGTATGGCATCGGACTTGATAATATTAATTCCATGACTTACTCGTGGTATAATATTAGTGAAGATTTTAATAACAAAGTGATAAGGTATCACAATTGAACAGATTGGAAAACTATTGATTTTAGAAATGGAAATTACAGTTATGGTGATATTGATAATTACATAAAAGCAGCATTGACTGCAAACAATGATTTTACCGATGACACGCTTGTCCCGATAAAAATTGAGTTTGATTTATCAAGTTTTAAATGTTTTGTTACCATTAATAATAACTTTATGCTTGATTTGAGAGAATCAAACTTTCACACCTTGATCGGGTTTGACAAAGATGCGGTTATTAGAGAAACTAAATTTGGAACTGTGACACCAAACATAACAAATTCTATCGATACATTATATATCCACTGTGACTTGATAAGTAATTCTATTGTTGATGGATCATACTGGGATGTCATTTATGAAATAAGTACAGCTGCTCTTACGAGAGCGTATCCTTTTGAAAATGAACCGATGAGAGTCGGGTTCTGCGAAGTAAACAAAACTATCATTAACAGTATTAATATTTACATAACCGATTTCTTTGGTAAGATTAATAATCTTAATGGTGTCCACACATCATTTCGATTTGTTTTGAAGGAATTAATGTAACATAAGTTATATGGCATGTTTAAAAAAAGTTTATGACACTAGCACGGGAACATATACTCAAGTTGATCGATTAACTGGAGCTGGCATATTTGACATTTTGTCAAAAGTCGGATCAAAGATATTCAGCGAGTCTGTGAAAACAGCAGGCAAGAAAGCATTAGAAACTGCTGGTAAACAAATCATAGAAAGCAGTTCTAAAAAACTTGGAGATGAAGTAGGAAAAATGGCTGCTGATAAATTAGTTTCAGTTATTAAACCTAAACCAAAAGGTGAGATGATTTTAAAAGAACTTACAAAGGCTGCCGCAAAAGATGTAGCTAAAGTTGCGGCTGATGATATAACTGAAGAAGATGTAAATACAAAAATTAACAGATTACTTTCTGGAAGGGGAATTCATGCGAGAATTAATCGATTAATTAATAGAAAATAATCTAATTACTAGTATATATAGATGTTTCGAGGTAATCAATATAATACTAGATATGAACATGTGCCTATTCAGTTAGATACCCCCATAACACAAACAGGAAATAATACCAGACAAATGAAAGTGGTTACCAATTTACACTAAATGACAGAAGTTCTTACTTTGATTGATATAACGCATATTTTGAAATCAGTTTTCGAGTAAACAAACTTGCTGATGGAGCCAGTTTCGCAGCCGCCGATGAAATTGCTCTAATTAACGATGCAGCTTCACTGATTGATCAAATGCAAGTAAAGCAAAATGGAAAAATGGTTTACGATATAAATAATCTTCACAGATTTGTTAATGTCAAAAGCTTGCTTGACATTTCTGACGATTATGTAAAGACAACCGGAACAAAGGAATACTTTTATTTAGATAATACGGCTGTAGCAGAATCTCGAGATGATCAAGCTGGTTATAATTCAGTAATTGCGATTCGTCATGCTTTAATCATAACTAATCAAAAAGTTGACTCTATAATCCCATTAAATAAATATTCCTTTTTTGGAGGCTTGGAAACAAACATGCTTCCTCCTAGTCAGATTCAAATCAGCTTGCAACTGGCAGATGATAATGTGCTAATTTTCAAAGCTGGTGGTGATGATGGTCGAGTAGTTATTAATAAATTAGTTTTGTGGATACCCAGAATGATATTTAACTCAGATGGTTTAAGTTATGTAATGACAAATGATATGACATCAACAAGATGGACTTATCTTCGTGAAATGATACAAGAAAGCGGAAGTTCTCAACTAACTGAATCTGTATTTAGAATAACGGCTGGTGTTAAAAATCCCAAACATGTGTTTGTGTATTTGCAAAGGTCAGACAAGAGTTCTTCTCAAACACAAAATCCTCATCTTTTGGATACGTTTAAGGTAAATGCAGCTAATACTAATTGTTATTTACAATCAGCTAGACTGGAAGTTGGAAATGGAGTTTATTATCCAGAAACCGAATATAGTTATGCTAATATCATGAGAATATTCAGAGATGTTATTAATTATTCTTACAAGCAAAATGATAAAAACACTGGAACTTTTCTCAACGTTTAATGTAAATGCAGCTAATACTAATTGTTATTTACAATCAGCTAGACTGGAAGTTGGAAATGGAGTTTATTATCCAGAAACCGAATATAGTTATGCTAATATCATGAGAATATTCAGAGATGTTATTAATTATTCTTACAAGCAAAATGATAAAAACACTGGAACTTTACTCAATGTGGGTAATTTTAAAACTCTTTTCGAAATGATACATTTTGATTTGAGTTACAAGGAAAATGAAGTCAGTATTGATCCAAAACAACTAAGTTTGAGATATAAGCTAAATATACCTCCGGCGGCTCCTTATAAAGTGTATGCTCTGGTTCTCTATGAAGAAGATGTATCTATTGATACTGTCAGAAATGAACTAGTTATTGTTTAATCTAACTTATAATATATATGACTTAAGTAAATTATTCAGTAAATTTAACGGATGGGCAAAAACAGAGTTTAGCGAGGGCTTATGAGGATAAGAGTGAATTAACACTCAGGTTAAAAAATAACCAACTAACTGGGAATTTTCCTTTGCTACTAACAGCTACCCAGATTAATAATATTAACAAAGCTAATCTGATGGGCGGGGATTAGATATACGTATATCAAAATCACAAATGAGATCTCAGTCTAAGAATGGAGGCTTTTTAGGTGCATTAGCTGGTTTGTTGACTAAAACAATATTACCAACAGTTGCTAGATTTGCTCCAAAGATATTAGGGCCTTTGGCAACAGGGGCACTTAGTGGTCTGGCAAGTACTGGAATTGGTAAAATATTTGGAAATGGAATGGTAACTGTTCCTGCTGATAAAAAACAAACACTTTTAAAATCAAATAAATTAACAGCTGCACAAAAAAATAAAATAGCAAAGTCAAAAGGTTGCTGCACTATTAAACTAACAAAAAAACAACTGCAAGACGTACTGGCATGTGCTTCTAGTAATAAAACGGTAACTGTTCCCAGTAATAACAAACAGCAAGATGTAACGGCAACTGTTCCTAGTGATAAAAAACAAACACTTCTAAAATCAAAGAAATTAACAGCTGCGCAAAGAAACAAGATAGCAAAGTCAAAAGGTCGCTGCCCTGTTAAACTAACTAAAAAACAACAGCAGGACGGAGGATTTCTTGGAATGCTTGCATCATTAGAAATTCCGTTGATCGGACCTCTTATTAGTGGCTTAACTGGAAAAGGTTTGCAAGTAGATAGAAGAGGACAAGGTTTGCAAGTAGACTCACAAATTAGACCGTACAGAAGTATCCCATTCATAAAAAAAAAAAAAAAAAAAAATGAACCTATATCTAACTTAGATATAATAAAATGGGTTAAGCAGCTAGGTATACAGAACTTCAGCGGGGTGTACAGCAAAAACAAATTACCAGCAAAACAAAATAAACAAAAATGTGGTATTATTAATCTTGATGATCATATTGGACCTGGTACACACTGGACTATGATAATTATTTCTTCGATCCGTTTGGTCTGAGCCCACCAAAAGAAGTTTTAACGTATATACCTAATATAAAATACAACACCATTCAATATCAAGATAAGGCAAGTGTCCTGTGCGGATATTTCTGTTTGTACTTTGTCAAAAAGTTACAAGAAGGAAATAGTGTGTACGATATTCTTTACAAATTATTAAAACCTTACAAACCGATAAAAAATGAAAACATCATAACATCATATTTTGTAAACGAAGTTTAATCTAATCATATAATATATGAGTTATTGCATAAAAGAAAAAAGGTTTACTGAAAATGTTGATCCTAAGTATGTTTTAGCAAAAAATGGTAGAAAATGTTAAGAGCAACTTGTGCATCTTGTGGTATTACTAAAACAAAGTTTGTTAAAAACACAGAAGGTGGAAATATTGATATTCATAAAGCGTTGCTTCCTTTGCTACCTAAAAAGTGGCTAACTCTTCCTGGTTATAGATATTGCGCTCCGTGTAATCCGCTTGATAGCGGAGAGCCGGTAAATGAATTAGATGCTGTTTGTAGAGATCATGATTATTGTTATGATAAAAATCCTAGTAATAAATCAATGTGTGATACAAACATGCTTGCCGGTTTGAAATCTAGCAAGTGTAAACCTATCGGAGAAAAGATTGCTAAGAATTTGATAGTAAAACCAGTTATTAGTGCAAAATATAAACTAGGACTCGGAAACCCAAAAAACTAGAAAAGGCGTTGAAATGGACTGACAAGTTAGCAGATGAACTTCATAAACCTATACGAAGAAAGTTCACTCAACGCCGTGTGATTGTTAATGAAATTGATAAAATATGGTCTGCTGATTTGGTTGATATGCAATCGTTTTCAAAGTATAATAAAGGTACTAAATACTTACTTACTGTTATTGACGTGTTAAGCAAATATGCTTGGGTTGCGCCGGTTCAAAATAAAACTGGTTTAGAAATTACCAAAGCGTTTCAACAGATAATCAGTACAGGAATACAGTGTAAATTGTTGTGGGTTGACCAAGGTGTGGAATTTTATAACAAGACTTTTAAGCAATTTCTTGATGATAATAATATTAAAATGTATCACACGTTTAATTTTGGGAAAGCTGTAGTAATTGAACGATTTAACAGAACATTAAAAGAAAAGATGTGGAAATATTTTACAGCTAACAATACAAATACGTATTTAGACGTGTTACAAGAAATGGTTGACAAGTATAATAATACAAAACATCGGAGTATTAAAATGACACCAACTAAAGCTAGTGACGAGAAATATAAAGGAACGGTGTATTTCAACTTGTATGGAAAGATGAAAAGTACTCAAATTAAGCCAAAGTTTAAAATAGGGGATAATGTTAGAATAAGCAAATATAAAAGAACGTTTGAGAAAGGTTATACCCCAAATTGGACTGAAGAAATATTTGTTGTTGATGAAATTCAAAACACAAATCCTGTGACGTACAAAATAAAAGACTTAAACAATCAAAAGATTGATGGCAGCTTTTATGAATTAGAAATGATAAAAGCAAAGCAAGAACAATTCAGGATTGAAAAAGTAATACGGCGTGATTACAAAAAGAAATTAGCACTAATAAAATGGAAGGGTTACAATAAAGAGTTCAATAGTTGGATTCCATTCAAGGATATTCAAAACATCAAGCAATAAAATGCGCGTGGGTGTGTGGTTGAAACGACTAAGTATGATGAATACAAAATATCGTTTGCGGTTAACCATAAATATCACGCGACAGGCTAATTATTTATAATTTTTCCAATAATGGTCAAAGAGAAATAACAGTTACTTTTATTTTGGCAAATAATCGGCGCGGGTTATCTCTCTTTGTATTTTTCCAATATGGCGCTAAGAAAATTTAACGCTTTGTGACAATTTTTTGTTTTAATTAATATTTAAAAGTACTTTTACAAAATATTAAAGCAAATGTTAATCCTATTAATACCAACACAACTAGTTTATCAGATTGTATTGCAGCACAATGCTAATTAGAATTACTAACTATGATAATTGAATTTATGCAAATTTAAAACCGTTTTTAAAGTTCTGCGGTCGGTGGTATAGTATATATAGACGATCGAGGTATAGTATCTACCAGTTATATGTATGCAAGTGTTGGTTACCTGGTGAAAATGACAGTTATTTGCTAACTTGTTGTAATCTCGCAATCATGGCGCCTAGTAGATGGTATCTGTGTAGTTCCGTTACTAGTAAACTAATAAATATTGGGGTGCAGCTGCTAAAGAATTCTTCCCTGATATGTGTTTTCTGGTAACAGACCTCGCCAAACTTCAGGTGTATCTCTGCGTTTCGTTTTAGCAGAGATATACCAAATGGAGTTCTGGCGATGTCTATGGAGCGAGCAAGCCCATTGAAAAGTTAAATGGATTATGGGATGAGCGCAAGCGTAGATTTCCTAATCAAACCCAGGTGATCACATTAACGGCTGTGCACAGCTGCGTAAAAAGAATTCGTACAGCCGTTAATGTAAAGGCATGCGCATTGACATGTAGCTTTTGCAAAAAATTATAAAATGAACTGTAAACATTGATTAGTAATATAGATAGTAGCGGTATCAGGCGAGTTTCCCTGAGCGGGGTTGATTGAGAAAACTGTTGAAATATGATGGGGTGTTGATTTAGGCGTGACATACATTTAGATATTGGTGGTGTAAATGAGAGTTACGCCTGAGTACCCCCCTGGCATATTTCACTAGTTTTTTCTCGTTCCTCGCGAGGGGAAACTGGCCTGGTACCGCTACTATCTATACTACTTATACCTCTTCGTCAGTGTGTTTAGAAACGGTGCACATCTGTTGTAAAAATTGCCTGTTGTTGGTGGGATGGGGTCTTTAATAGTAGATTGATTTTAACTAAGTTTGAATGAGCCCAATATGTTTCAAAATACCATTCTCCTTCCTCCAAACGTTTGGTCTAGTGATCGCAAAACATCATTCTCTCTCCTCCAAGCAGGTAGAGGTAGGACTGGCAATAACATGAAAATGAGCACCGCCTAATGGGGCACCATACCCACATTTTCTGAGTATTTTTATGTTACAAACGTTTCCTAGACATCGGGTTAATATAACCTTGACATTTGATCTACGGACAAAAACACACAGGGGTTATTGTTTAACCAAGAGCATTATTATTCCCATGCAAACAAAGTTTGAGAGGATATATAGGAGTCACTCTGTCGGTTGGCCGGGCGGTCGGTCGGTCGGTCTGTTCAAAATCTTGTCTGGCGCTGGGTTAATGTAACCTTGACATTTGATCCACGGACAAAAACACACAGGGGTTATTGTTTAACCGAGAGCATTATTATTCCCATGCAAACAAAGTTTGAGAGGATATATAGGAGCCACTCTGTCGGTTGGCCGGGCGGGCGGTCGGTCGGTCGGTCGGGCGGTCGGGCTGTCGGTCGGTCGGTCGGTCGGTCGGTCGGGCGGTCGGTGGTCTGTTCAAAATCTTTTCTGCGCTATTTCTCCATAACCCCTTCATGGATTTTCACCAAACTTTATCAGAAGCATCAGTATGAAGTGGAGATGCGCATATTGTAACTTATTCCAATCAATGATTTTTGACAGTTATTGCACTTTGAATATTTTCACACATAATCCTGATGGATTGTCCCCTTTGAATATTTTCACACATAATCCTGATGGATTGTCACGAAACTTCATGAGAAGCATCAGTATGAGTAGTATAGATAGTGAGGGTTCTGGCGCAATTTCCTCCCTCGCGACAAACAATCAAATAGTTGTCTCCAGCTGCCTCAGCAAAGATGCAAACGCCAAATGACGATGGTATACTTGCTGTCAAACCCCCACAACTGTACAAACTGCTTGATTACCCTTCGCTTAGGAAGAACTTTACCAAAACCCCCACTATCTATTATGTTTTTGTAAATAACTAAAACATTTGCAATTCGTTAAGCAAAGTCAGACGGAACCGGACAGTAGTCTTCATCATCGCTCTGCATATCGTTTTTTACCATGGAGTATTTTATTTTCCTACACTTTGCTATTTTGTACATCAGTTCAAGAAGCTCTTCTCTGTTTTTATCCAGCACACGTTCATAATTATCCATTTCAACCAGTAATAGTCTTTGCTTACTAACTTTGCTTTTTTTAGTGTCCATAAAATTGTCACGAACTACATCATATTCTACTCGGAGTTGCTTACCTTTTATCAATTATCTTCTATATTTATCTATTAAATTGTTAAGTTTTCTGCAAACCTTTTCTAACTTTTCTGTTCCATTATATATAATAATACTATATATAATTATTTTTAATAACCCTTATTTAATATTTTCAATATCCATAAATGGGACCCAACTATTGAAATCCTCATTGTAACCCTTCCATTTAACCAATGCTTCTTTCTTTTTGTAATCACGTCGTATTACTTTTTCAATCCTGAATATTTCTTGCTTTGCTTTTATCATTTCTAATTCATAAAAGCTTCCAGCAATGTTTTGGTTGTTTAAATCTTTTATTTGTCACAGGATTTGTATATTGAATTTCATCAACAACAAATATTTCTTCAGTCCAATTTGGAGTATAACCTTCTCAAACGTTCTTTTATATTTGTTGATTCTAACATTATCCCCTATTTTAAACTTTGGCTTAATTTGATTATTTCTCATATTTTCATACAAGTTGAAATACACCATTCCTTTATTTTTGTCATCACTTGCTTCAGTCGGTGTCATTTTAATACTCCGATGTTTTGTATTATTATACTTATCAACCATCGCTGAAGCACGTCTAAATATGTATTTGTATTGTTTGCTGTAAAATATATCCACATCTTTTCTTTTAATGTTCTGTTAAATCGTTCAATTACTACAGCTTTTCCGAAATTAAAAGTGTGATAAATTTTAATATTATTATCACTAAGAAATTGCTTAAACGTCTTGTTATAAAATGCTACACCTTGATCGACCCACAACAATTTACACTGTCTTCCTGTACTTATTATCTGTTGGAATGCTTTGGTAATTTCTAAACCAGTTTTATTTGGAACCGTCACAACCCAAGCAAATTTACTAAACACATCAATATCAGTAAGCAAATACTTAGTACCTTTATTATACTTTGAAAACGACTGCATATCAACCAAGTCAGCAGACCATACTTTATCAATTTCATTAACAATCACACGGCGTTGAGTGAACTTTCTTCGTATAGGTTTATGAAGTTCATCTGCTAACTTGTCAGTCCATTTCAACGCCTTTTTTCGTTTTTTGATGCTCCAGACCAAGTTTATATTTTGTACTAATAACTGGTTTTACTATCAAAATCTTAGCAATCTTTTCTCCAATTGTTTTAGACTTGCTAGATTTCAAACCAGCAAACATGTTTTTATCACACATTGATTTATTACTAGGATTTTCATCATAACAATAATCATGATCTTTACAAACAGCATATAATTCATTTACCGGTTCCCCGATATCAAGTGGATTACCAGAACCACAATATTTATAACCAGGAATTGTTAACCCCATTTTAGATAACAGAGGAAGTAGAGCTTTATGAATATCAATATTTCCACCTTGTGTACATTTAACAAACTGCGTTTTAGTAATACCACAAGTTGCACAAGTTGCTTTAATCATTCTTCTACCAATTTTTGGTGTAACATACTGAGGATTAACATGTTCAGTAACCATCTTTTCTTTAACACAGTAACTCATATATAATATGATTAGATTAAACTTTGCCTGCAAAATATGATTTTATAATGTTTTCATTTTCTATTGGCTTGTAAGGTTTTAGCATTTTATAAAGTACATCATAAATCTTATGTCCATCTTGTAACTTGCTAATAAAGAATAAACAGAAATATCCGCACAAGACACTTGTTTTATCTTGGTACTGAATAGTGTTGTATTTTATATTAGGTATGTGCGCTAAAACTTCTATTGGTTGGCTTAGACCAAACGGATCGAAGTAATATTTATCATAGTAAGACGTCCAGTGTGTGCCAGGTCCAGCATGATCATCAAGATTAATAATACCAGATTTGTGTTTATTTTGTTTTATTGGTAATTTATTTTTGCTGTACACCCCACTGAATTTATGTATACCTGGCTGCTTAACCCTTCATTATATCTAAGTTAGAGATAGGTTCATTTTTTTTTATTTTTTTTTTTACAAATGGGATACTTCTTTATGGTCTAATTTGTGAGTCTACTTGTAAACCTTTTCCACGATCAACTCTCAAACCTTTTCCTTTTTTACCTACTTCCAGTTAAACCACTAATAAGAGATCCAATTAAAGGAATTCCTAATGATGCAAGCAGTCCGAGAAATCCCCCGTCTTGTTGGTGTTGCCTTGTCAGTTTAATAGGGCAGCAACCTTTTGACTTTATTATCTTGTTGTTTTGTGCAAGTGTTAATTTATTTGATCCAAGAAGTGCTTGATTTTTGTTACTAGGAATAGTTACCATACCATTTCCAAATAGTTTGCCAATTCCAGTAATTGCTAAGCCACTTAGTGCTCCTGTTGCTAGTGGTGCTAATACTTTCGGAGCGAGTCACTTGTTGGTAATATTATTTTAGTTAACAAACCAGCTAATGCACCTAAAAAGCAACTGTATTCGGTTTCTGGGTGATAAACTCCATTTCCGACTTCCAATCTAGCTGATTGCAAATAACAATTAGCATTATCAGCATTTAGTCTGAAAGTATCCAAAAGTTGAGGATTTTGTGTTTGAGAAGAACTCTTGTCTGACCTTTGCAGATAAACAAAAATATGGTTTGGACTTTTAACTCCAGTCGTTATTTTAAATACAGATTCTGTTAGTTGAGTACTTCCGCTTTCTTGTATCATTTCACGAAGATGAGTCCATCTTGTTTTTATCATGTGGTTTGTCATTACGTAATATAAACCATCTGGATTAAATATCATTCTAGGTATCCACAAAACTAATTTATTAATAACTACTCGACCATCATAAACACCACCTGATTTGAAAACTAACACATTATCATGTCAGTTGCAAGCTGATTTGAATCTGACTAGGAGGAAGCATGTTTGTTTTCAAACCCTCAAAGAAGGAATATTTGTTTAATGGAATTATAGAGTCGACTTTTTGATTAGTTACGATTAAAGCATGGCGAGCAGTAAATCCTAGGTTATAACCAGCTTGATCATCTTGAGATTCTGCATCAGTCGTATTATCTAAATAAAAGTATTCGTTTGTTCCGGTTGTCTTAGCATAATCGTCAGAAATTTCAAGCAGGCTTTTAACATTAACAAATTTGTGAAGTTTATTTTCCATCGTAAACTATTTTTCCATTTTGCTTTACTTGCATTTGATCAATCAGTGAAGCTGCATCGTTAATTAAAGCAATTTTGTCAGCGTCTGCGAAAGGGGATCCATCAGCAAGTTTGTTTACTTGAAAACTGATTTCAAAATATGCATTATACCATCAAAGTATGAACTTCTATCATTTAGTGTAAACTGATAACCACATTTCATTTGCCTGGTAGCATTTCCTGGTTGTGTCATAGGAGTATCTAACTGAATAGGTACATGTTCATATCTAGTATTATATTGATTACTTCGAAACATCTATGTATACTAGTAATTAGATTTTTTTTTTTAATTAATCGTTTAATTCTTGCATGAACATTTGTGGTTTCACTCCCGGAAAGTATTCTATTAACTTTTGTATGTACATCTTCCTCGATTAAATTATCAGTTACATCTTTAGCTACATCTTTTGTGGCAGCTTTTGTAAGTTCTTTTAAAATTATCTCACCTTTTGGTTTAGGTTTAATAACTGAAACTAACTTATCAGCAGCCATTTTTCCTACTTTATCCCCAAGTTTTTTAGAACCACTCTCTATGATTTCTTTACCAGCAGTTTCTAATGCTTTCTTGCCTTCTGTTTTCACAGACTCACTAAATATTTTTGATCCAACTTTTGAAAAAATGTCAAATATACCAGCTCCAGTTAATCGATCAACTTGAGTATATGTTCCCGTACTAGTATCGTAAACTTTTTTTAATCGTGTCATATATAACTTAATATGTTACATTAATTCCTTTAAAACAAATCGAAATGATGTATGAACTCCATTAAGATCAATAATTTTGCCGGAGAAATCGGTTTTGTAAATATTAATACTGTTAATGATCGTTTTGTTTACTTCACAAAACCCGACACTTTTCGGTTCATCTTTAAAAGGTTACGATCTCGTAAGATCAGCTGTACTTATTTCATACATAACATCCCCGTATGATACATCAACAATAGAATTACTTATTAAATCACAGTGGATATACAATTTATCGATAGAATTTGTTATGTTTGGTGTTACAGTTCCAAATTTAGTTTCTCTAATAACTGCATCTTTGTCAAACCCAATCAAGGTGTGAAAGTTTGTTTCTCTTAAATCAAGCATGAAATTATTATGAATGGTAACCTCAACATTTAAAACTTGATAAATCAATTCGTATCGGGACAGGTGAGTCATCGGTTCTTTTATATAATTATCGATATCAGCATAACTATAATTTCCATCTGCAAAACTAATAGTTTTCCAATCTGTTCCATTGTGATTCCTAAACACTTTGTTATTAAAATCTGCACTAATATTATACCATGAATAAGTCATAGAATTAATCTTATCGAGTCCAATGCCTTTCTGTTTGTTCCTGCCTAATATTAATAGTCTGTCAAAATAGTTGTAAAATTACTTGGTGTATTTGAGCTATTAATTATTGAAGCTTTTTCTGATGATAATATAATTTTTTGTTCCATATAATATAAGTAGACAATATTAATCACCTAGATAAAACATTTTAAAACTTGATTTTTCAAAATTGATAACTTGTGTAGTGTTATGTTTTATATCTGATCTGAAAATAATAGTAGATGGTTTGACATATAATTCAATCGTTTCTTTTAGTATTCGTTTGTCATTTTTTATTATCGGGTAAAGATGCTTTTCAGCCCCACCCAGTAATGAATAAATAAAGAATTGTTCTGCATCTGCTTCTGTATAAGTAAAATCTATTTTAAATACATAACGGCCTTCTTTAAGAATTTCTAATTTACTCGGATATGGGATGCCGAGTCGTCCGTCGTCCGTCGTCGGCGTTAACTTTTGGCTCGTTAAGACGATAGGGCCTTCATTTTTAATCCGATCTTTACCAAACTTTAACAAGTTGTTAAAATCAATGAAAGCTCGGATGAGTTCGAAAACCAGCCAGATCGGGCAAGTAACGGCGGAGTTATGGCCCTTGATTTAGTTAAAAATGCTATATTGCTATATTTTGCCTCGTTAAGACGATAGGGCCTTCATTTTTCACCCTATCTTTACCAAACTTTACCACATTATTAATATCAATGAAATCTCGAACAAGTTCGAAAACCAGCCATATCGGACCAGTAACAGCAGAGTTATGGTCCTTGATTTAGTTACAAATGCTATATTGTTATATTTTGCCTCGTTAAGACGATAGGGCCTTCGTTTTTCATCCTATCTTTACCAAACTTTATCACATTGTTAATATCAATGAAAGCTCGGACAAGTTCGAAAACCAGCCATATCGGACTAGTAACAGCGGAGTTATGGCCCTTGATTTAGTTTAAAATGCTATATTTTGCATCGTTAAGACGATAGAGGCTTCATTGATCATCCGATCTTTACCAATCTTTATCAGATTGTTAATGTTGTTGAAAGCTGGAAATTTTTTGAAAACCAGCCATATCGGACCAGTAACAGCGGAGTTATGGCCCTTGACTTTGTTAAAAATGCTATATTTTGCCTCGTTAAGACGATAGGGGCTTCATTGTTCATTCGAACTTTACCAATCTTTATCAGATTGTTAATGTTGTTGAAAGCTGGAACAAGTTCGAAAACCAGCCATATAGGACCAGTAACAGCAGAGTTATGGTCCTTGATTTAGTTAAAAATGCTATATATGTTATATTTTGCCTCGTTAAGACGAAAGGGCCTTCGTTTTTCATCCTATCTTTACCAAACTTTATCAGATTGTTAATATCAATGAAAGCTCGGACAAGTCCGAAAACCATTCATATCGGACTAGTAACAGCGGAGTTATGGCCCTTGATTTAGTTCAAAATGCTATATTTTGCCTCGTTAAGACGATAGGGCCTTCATTTTTCATCTGATCTTTGCCAAACTTTGGCAGATTTTATGAGTTTCTTTTTTTATTATATTTCATTTTTTTAATTTTTTTTAATTTTTTTTAAATTTTTTTTGAATTTTTTTTTTTTTTGAATTTTTTTTTTTAGCTCCATGTTTGACCAGTCGGACCAGACCAGTAACAGAGGCGTTACAGCTCTTGATTTAGTTAAAAGTGCTATATTTTGCCTCGTTAATACGGTACGGCCTTCATTTTTCATCTGATCTTTTTTTTCAAACTTTACCAGATTCTCTAGTTATGGCCCTTGATTTAGTTAAAAAGCTGGGTTTTTTTAAAAAAAAAATATTATTATTTTTTTTTTTATTTTTTTTTTTTAGCTCTATGTTGGACCAGTCGGACCAGACCAGTAACAGAGGAGTTACGGATCTTGATTTAGTTAAAAGTGCTATATTTTGCCTCGTTAATACGGTACGGCCTTCATTTTTCATCTGATCTTTTTTTTCAAACTTTACCAGATTCTCTATTTATGGCTCTTGATTTAGTTAAAAAGCTGTTTTTTGCCCGAAACTTTCAAAAAAAACGTAAATGGCAGTCAATTGCTTCATATAATGTTATAGCCGTGTTAGCCAGTAGAGCATCCACAGGCCCTCTTGGGCCTCTTGTTTTATAATATTCTTCACCTTTTATAAGTGGATTGGCTACAAAAGTAAACGCATGAAGAAAAGAGCCTCGATGGCTTCTTGCAAGTGGTTTTCGTGTCGGATGCGACACAAAAGTATTATCATCAGTGTAATCTTGAATAATACTTATTCCATCTATCGCATATTCAAAAAGTAGAATCCCACTTAAATAGTCTATATTTACTTTCAACTCATCAATTATACCAAGAATTGCTGTGTGGCGACTATCAAACTTTTGATTATGCTCTTTAAGAGAAGCTATTTCATTGTCAAAAGCTTTGATCCTGTCATCCGGAGCAGGTCTCATTTTTCTCGAAACACCAGCAATAGCAGTTAAGAGTTCATTTTTGGCAACTAGTTTGCTCAGAGCAGTCTCGAGCGTCTTGCTGCCAACCATTTTCTTTTTGATATCTTCAAACTCTTTGCTGATATCGTCGACGTTAGTGCTTATCTGTGCATTTAATCTTTTGATTTGAGTTATTTCAGTAGTAAAAGCAGTTCTCATTTGTTTTAAAGCATCAGCAATAGCAGTTTCTAGTTCATTGTTATCAACCATTTGTTTATTGATTTCTCCAATCCGTGTATTAATATTTTGAACATCAGATCGTATTTGTTCACTTAATTTCTTGTCGTTTTCGTCACTTTCCAATCCATCTTCTTCCTTTCTAACTCTTTTAAAGTATCACCCAAAAGTTTTATTTCATCTTTTAAACCGTTTTGAATTTCAATCATTTTCTCACGGTTTGCTTGTAACTTTGTTTGTATTACACTTAGTTTATCATCAACACCTGTTGTTAAATTTTTCATCATGTCTGGAATTTTATCATATATGATCTTTTCTACTCTTCTTACAGTAAATTGCTTTGTTGCTGCATCATTTGCTTTTTCCGGATTACTCACATTGTTATATTATCCATGTTAAGATCACTTTTTAAAACATTTTCCTGGTTTTTACCCTTGTGAAGATAATTAACCAGATGTTTCTGTTTTACATACTCAGACAGCACAATACCAAAATTTGTAATATTAACAATGCCAGTGGTAACTTCCTCACCAAGATCATTAAAAAGTCCCATTATATATAATATGATTAGATTAAATTTCACCGTTGAAGTTTCTTTTGACCAACTTCCTCGGACGATCAAGATACAGAAAGTCGTACTGCTTGTCAGTTGCGTTTTATACTGATCTTTGCTGACATCTTGTTCGTTGGAAAGCATACCCAGCTCACGATTAACTGGAGTTGCAAAGAAGATGTAATGAGAACAATTTAAACGAATGTCTTTAGGGGTTTTGTAGTAAGATTGAGTTAACTAAATTACACAACAATTTTTGTGTCTTCCCTGGATGAAATAATTAATAATGTTGTTTTGGTTGCGATCACAAACATAATCATCAAAAATGACTATCTTCTGATTATCTTAATCTAAAGTATCCACAGGGATAACTTCATCATTTGAACATTCTAATATGTTTTCAACTGGAATTTTATTCTTTTTTGCTATCTTTTCAAGTTTTGTGACAAGACCTGATACTTCGACTGCTCTAAGTTTTTAGCAAATAAATAAATTGTGTCATAGTAAACAGAAGGTTTTAATAGCATGTGAACTAATATGTTTGTTTTGCCAGAACCTGAATTATAAGCATTCTAAAACAACAGTCTGGCATGAAGTTCCACAACTGTTTAAAATTACCGTTTTCTGTTTTCATATCATAGTTTGGAATTTGCATTATAATAATACTTTGATAATACTTGTCTTAACTTGTCTTAACTTATTTTAACTTATCTTAATTTATCTTATTTTAATCTAACCTTATATTATACATGTCTTTGTTAAAATGGAAAGAATTAGCAGATAAAAGCGAAAAGCGAGTGAGCTTTTTAAAGAATACGAGAATAAAGTTATCCGAAAAAGACTAGAAAAAAGAGCTAGTCGTGATTTATACACAGAAGTATTTAAACCTGTAACTAGCGAAATAACAGAGCAAACAAGACGGCTAGCTGAACATTTGATTACCCTTCCAGAAATACGTCAAAGGTTGGCTTTTCTTCCTGAGGCAATACGCCCGCAATTAGTTGCCCCGCCACCGCGCCGCCACCAACGCTACTACCATCACACGTTTTCAAAAAAACAGCTATCATGCAAACCGTAGATCCTAAAGACCAAGCACCGCCGACTGATTTTGATGAGGAACTGAAGCGGGTAGAGTCTGGACCAAAATTAAGAAAAACTCCGCAAAGAGTGCCTAGACCAAAACCTGTCGAACCCGCAGAAACACTATTTGAAAAAATCAAACAAAAACGTTCATCATTTAGTCCCGAGGATGAAGAAATAATGAAAAAAATAGAAGAAGAATGGGTAGAAGAAAAAGAAGAACTTGCTGCGAAGCCTAAGGAACTCAAACCGGTGTATGATGTTGACTTGGATGCTGGCATGAAGAAAGACATACTTGATGAGTATAATTTGCCAGTACCAACTGAAATACCAGGTATTACTGACGGGAGTGCTAATTATGATATATATATTAAAAGGGCTGGGGAGATACGCAGGGTAATACCTTACAAGATAAGAGGCCTAGAGAAAAAAATAAATAACCTCAGCGAACAAAGTTTCAACGAGAGGCTCGAGAATGCGACAACCGATGCGACTAAACGTGAAATTACAATATTAATAGTTAACACTGAGCGTCGCAAAAAGAATTAGATCAACATAAAAAAAGAACGTGATGGGCTGACTGCCCATCATAATGCTCTGGATTTTAGGCTATTTGAGCGAATTCGAGCAGCTAGTGAAACTATACAAAAGACTGGCAAAGGGAATAAACAAAATAAAAATTCCTACAAAGAAATATAAAAAGATCGGACAGGGAAAGTAGCATTCAAGGAGGACAGTCAACCACAAAACACAGAAACAAACACGCAAACAGACAAACAAGAAGGCAAAAGTAAAACTCAATGCAAACGACATCACAAACACAAAAGGGTTGACAATAGGGCTACCGCCTTGGAACGGTCAGTGGCAAAAATGAGATATAGGGTCCTATAGAAACCACAGCGTCCGAACGCAATGGCATCGTAGGTCCGCACTGTACTGCAAACAACGACTTGAAAATACAATGAAAGAGACAAAAAACAACGGAAAGGGTGGTGAAGACAGGTTTACCGACTTGGAACGGTCAGTAGGCAATAAGGCCTACTGGTTAGCTTGAATCGATTTTATATGCGCACAATCCTCGCCACTGGGGGGTTTAAACCGGTTCTAGGGTGCACCAAACCTCACACTTACCCTACTTCATCCCATTAAAACAGGACAGTGTAAATAGAGAAATCCCCGCCGTGATCTAATCTCTTACCAACAAGGCAACACTTATAGGCAGTATAAGTAAAACACAAATATGCTCGTGTAAATATAATACAAAAAACAATAGCCTAGAAAGCCACAATGAAGGTACTCAATGACTTGGCAGAAGCCAGAGCAACAAGAGAATAAACCATTAAGGGCACGACAAGAAAGATCATAGATAAACATCAAACGCCACCGTCCCAATGCGCTTTAGGTAGGCGTCATCATAGGGTCCACAGCCTGTCCGGTCATCGTACAATTAAAGAGGAAAGCATAGTGGCGAACTGCAAAAGGGTCCACCACCAAGCATGCAGTACATTGCAAAAAAAAAATGATAGGGTCATAACCTCTTTTGATAAACTTTTGATAAACTTTTTAACATGTTTAACAAAGAAATTATAAAAGTGATCATGACCAAGAATCTTACGAAGTTTATAAATCACATCACCATAGAATTCAGGTTGTGATAGTCCTTGTCGCAGAAGAGTCCTTAAATTACTTTTATATTTGGAAAGAAGATCAGGGTTACGATAATAAAATTTTGCAAAGGTTTTACGAAGTTTATAGTAACGGTTACCCTGATTGAGTTGCTTTTTAGTTATAAAAAAAAAAGAGTATGATAATGGACCTTTGGAAACGGCCGAGCATGACACATACGAAATATTGCAGTCTCGGTTTGATTGAGACTGTTCATGAGTGGTAGTGAAATATGCTAGCTACCGCTCACGCCCTCTAGCCCCGGGTTGAGCAGAACTCAATATTCATAAAATCAACAGCACAAAATGTTAACCATCCCGAAGATGGCATGTATATGGCGGTGGACATGGAGTTATCCTTCTTTAACGTATTCCCCATGTCGTACGGCGTATTGTCCAAGTATCTAATAAAATGAAATGCCCCGAAGAGCGAAATAAACATAATGGAATTTAGTTGGGAGCAGCGGTTATGAAGCCTGCGTATAAAAAGCAGACAACATTTTATGAGTGGTTAAACAATACCCATACCCATATTACGAATATTTAAGTCCTCAACTCGAGTACAAGCTCTTGAAAAACGAATAAATTGAGACACATACACCCCATAAGAAGTTTCTCGGGGAACATCCCCATCCAAGTGGAGATAATTAACAATGTCAAAATTAAAATCATCTCTCTTGTCATAGATTTTACTAATTATTTCAACATTTTCAATCGAGCGATCTAAATCAAGAAAAGAAGCGTTATTATCAGATATATTAGCTTCTTAAGCTGAAGTTCTTTAGGATAAATATTATTAACCATAGTTGGAAAGAATGGGTTGTCAATGTTCAATATGTCGACAAAGTCGACAAAGATGGTCACTATGGAATGTTACAAATTGATTTACTCAAGCTTGTTGGTCATCACAATCTTATTGCTAAACAAGGAGAAACAGTTGTGCTAGATCTAAAAGTAGATGATGATTTTGTAGACGATAACAAAGCGTTACAATAATAAAAAAAACTTATTGAAAGCTGTCTCAGAATGCTTTTAAGGAACTAACATAATTATCTGATTTACCAATTCATAAAGGTTCTTCAAAGTTCAAAAAGAGTTTAGGAGGTTGTGTTGATGTTAAATATTACAATAGTCCTGATGATTTGATTAATGATCTGGAGTTAGTATGCGGAAGTATCGAATCAGGAAATAATAGTCCACAGCTAATAAATAAAGGTATTAGTATATAATTGATGAATTATTAAAAATAGGCAAAATATCACCCAAAGAACATGAGCAATTATTTTCTAAATATCTTGATTAAATTATTGTCTAACTGTAATTATACATGAAAACTAAAGAAGAATTAATTGATCATTTGACGCGACTTGTAGCTGCATACAGACGCAGTTATAAATTGTTCGGTATTATAAACACAACATTACATATTACCAGTGGAATAATTGGTTGTGGTGCTATTCTAGCATTAGTTCCAGCAATTCCTGTTTTTGTAGCCGCAGTTGGTGCAGTTCCTCCAGTAGTTAGTGTTTTAGTAAGTAAAACAAGAATAGCAGAAAGAAAGACTTTGTTAAAAACACATCATAGGAGTTTTAAACAACTTCTATCATATGTCTAAACAACCATAGGACTAGAAAATGGTGAAGAGATAATTAGTTTTGCCTTTGATATAATATTAAAAATTCAAAAGAATGACAACTTTACAGAACCTCTGGAAATGTATATGAAAAAATTTAAGTTAAACGGTCCTGGCATCCAGTCATAATTCTTTTTCAACTTGTTTCCATATCCTATTGTACCTTTCTCTAGTAGATTTTGTTTTAATCGGTTTTGTTTCTTTTCTTATTTTTACTATTTTAAATAATTTCTGGAAAATGTATTCAAATTTGATTGATTGATCTTTTTCGACCCTCTATTTTATCTAAATCCTTTGTACTTTTGTAAAACAAATCTTCAAATCTTTGTCTATTTGTAGAAGACGAATCATATGCTACCAAGTATTTATCCAAATGGTACTTTCTGTGGTAAATAGTTTTCTTTCGGTTGTAGTTGTAACCTGCAATAAGATTGTAACCGTTGTGAGTGCCATAATTAAGGCAAAAATGCTCGTTATCGAAAACTTCACAAGTATCATTACAATGTATACATGCATAAGCACACTTGTAACACAGCTTGGCTCTTGTACAATATTTACAAAGCTTCTTTTTTATTAGTCATGTAAAATAAGATATAAACTCTTTTACAATATTTGCAATTCATTATACTATACTATAGAATTATATATTTAGACTTAAAAAGTATTATCTTATGTGATATTATGTAAATGGAAAGTATAGAAAAGGAAATCAAAAACTTTAAGAAAGATCAAATGGCATATGCTCGAGCGGTTGATTTGAAGATATAAATAAACCTGACATGGAGTTGATGTTTTATACATACTATAACGAGTTGGTTGAAAAGATAATCTCCAAAGCATATGATCTGAACTTAACATGGAAAATTAAAAATGGTGACATAAAGAGATTACACACTTGTTGTAAGAAAACAATCTCATCGGCGACTTATGGTATCATAAATAAAGATTCTTTTATTGCTCACACTATGACACCCTATTAAAACGTGGAATTGATATTATAATGTATGCTGGTTGAAAAAATAATATAATATAACCAGGGAATAAATATTTTTACTTTAAAATAATTAATAAAATAATTATAGGCTTAAAAAAAAAATCTCATGTAATATTATATAATGGTTAGAAAAGAACATAGCAAAGTTTGGAAAATTGCAAAAATGGCTAGAGAAGCTGTAAAACTTATAAAATCACCACAAAATATTTTAGCAAAGTTTTGGAAATTGAAAAATCACCAAAACAATATAGCAAAGATTTTCGAGTTGATAATATATGGAACAGTAGCCCAGTTAAGCAATTTCATTATACAAAACCACTTGTTATAAATGTCCTTGAAAAGGAATTAGAGCAAACAAACGGTCTTAAAATTAATGTTGTTTTAAAAATTACTTTAGATAAAGTAGCATATGATAAAAAAAAGGTAAAAATAAAGGTAAAATAACCACTTATAAAACAGCTTATTTTGCTTCCAAGGCATCATTAATTACAAACAAAACTCAGATTGGTGATGCGTTAACCAAAGCAACTTTTGAAATAATGAAGAAAATTAAAGAATGGATTTCTGAAGGAAGTGGTTGGAGAATTACATTAGTTGATGCGCACTACATACATCGAGTAAAGTACAAGCCTCTGTGGGGTAGCTCATATTTAGATCTGCCGAAAGAACTTGCTTATCCTAAAAAAGGATTGATAAATATAAAAAATGAAGATAATGAATGCTTTAGACGGTGTCATTTGGCTTCTACGTTTCCTGTTAAAAAAGATCCTCAAAGAATAACAAAAAGGAGATATAGGGTCCTATAGAAACCACAGCGTCCGAGCGAAATGGCATCGTAGGTCCACACTGTACTGCAAACAAGGACTTGACAGTACAATGAAAGAGACAAAAAACAACAGAAAGGGTGGTGAAGACAGGGTTACCGACTTGGATCGATTTTATATGCGCACAATCCTCGCTATTATCCTGTCTTCAGCGCCCAAATAGACAAGACAGTGTAAACAAAACTACATCCCATCAAAAGGAATTCTCTAACAATAAAGTCCACATCCTGAGAAACTAACTAAAGAAACACATACAAAATAATAAACATCTCAGGATGTATCAAGAATCGTACTGAACAACCATAGTAGTTGCAGCTAAAGAGAAAACCAATTTAGGATACGACCAGAAAACCCGAGGGACGAAAGCTCATGCCCCCACCTCCATTAGTATAAATATAAAAATCATATTGGTGATCTTGATTATGAGGGAATAACATTTCCTGTTGCAAATCAACAAATCCCAAAAATAGAAAAAAAACAAAAACATTTTAACATATTTGGATATGAAAATAATCGAGTATACCATTTGCACATATCAAAAAATAAAGCAAAGGAAACATGTGATATGCTTTTGATCACCGAAAAAGAAAAAATCATTATGTGTGGATAAAAGATTTTAACAGGTTAATGTTTAATCAAACATTACATTCAAATAAAAAATGGTTTTGCAAAAGATGCTTGCAGTGCTTTAAATTAGAAAGAGTTCTGGAAAAACAAAAACCTATTTGTCTTTCACTTAATGGAAAACAAGCAGTAGAAATGCCAAACAAGAATGAAATATTTAAGTTTAAAAACTACGACAGGCAACTAATGGTTCCGTTTGTTATATTTGCTGATTTTGAGGCGATAACTGAAAGTATTTCTTCAGCACCAAATAATCCTAAAAAATCATACACGGAAGCATATCAAAAGCATACTGATTGCAGTTATGGGTATAAGGTTATTTGTTGTTATGATGATCAATATTCAAAACCAGTTGTAACGTATAGCGGACCAAATGCTGTTTACAAGGTTTTAGAAAAGATGATAGAAGAAGAAAAGTGGTGCAAGAAAACTATGAATACACATTTTAAGAAAGATTTGGTGATGTCGCCGAAAGGAGAAGCTAAATTCCTAAAATGTAAATAATGTCATATTTGTGGTAATGGCTTTTCAATAACTCTTGAAAAAGATGACTCAGGTCGTACAGTAGCATATGAAAACTCCGTTAGAAAAGTTAGAGACCATTGTCATATAACTGGAAAGTACAGAGGAAGCGCTCATGACATATGTAATATTAATTTCAGGCTGACTAAAAAAATACCCGTTATGTTTCATAAATTGGGAGGATATGATTCTCACTTTATAATGCAACACATCGGAAAGTTTAAACGAAAGTTTAAACGAAACATAAATGTTATACCAAATAACATGGAAAAGTACATGGCTTTTATGTTAGGACAACGTTTGGTGTTTATTGACAGTTTTCAGTTTATGTCTCAATCATTAAAAAATTTAGTAAAAAACATCCCCTCGTTTCAATACACCTCGCAAGAGTACTTTGATGACAAGCTAGAATTAATAAAAAGAAAAGGTGTTTATCCTTATGATTACATGAACAGTTTTAAACGTTTTAAAGAAACTAAATTACCTGGCAAAGATAGCTTTTATTCTCAATTAAATGATGAGCATATTTCAGATGCAGATAATGAACACGCTAAAAAAATATGGAAAACATTTAAGATTAAAAATATGGGAGAATATCATGATATGTATCTTAAGACTGATGTGCTGTTGCTGACAAATGTTTTTGAAAACTTTAGAAAAATGTGCATTGAGTATTACAAATTAGATCCTTGCCATTACTTCAGTAGACCTGGTTTAGCTTGGATGCATGCCTTAAAATGACTGGTATCCAGCTTGATTTAATAACTGATATTGATCAATATTTGTTTGTGGGAAAAGGATTAAGAGGTAGCACAAGTTATATCGCAAACATATATTCACAGGCTAACAATAAATATATGAAAAACTATGACAAGAAAAAAGAAAGCAAGTACATAATATATCTTGATGCTAATAACTTGTATGGGTGGGCCATGTGTCAACCGTTACCTACTGGCAACTTCAAGTGGGTTGATAAGTTTGAAAAAGGAAAATAAAATTACATTGTTGAGTGCGATATCAAGTATCCTGAGAAACTGCATGACTTGCATAATGATTATCCTCTTTCCCCAGAAAGTTTAAATATAAAAGATGAGTGGTTGTCAGACTATTGTAAAAATTTAAAACAAAAGTTTGAATTGGGATCTTGCAATGTTAATAAACTTGTTACGTCGCTGAAAAACAAAAACAAAGTATGTTGTGCATTACAGAAAATTAGAATTGTATAAAAAGCTTGGATTAAAGATAACAAAAATACACCGAATACTACAGTTTGACGAATCAGAGTGGTTAAAGACATACATAGACTTAAATACTGCCGAGAGAACAGCTGGTAAAAATGCTTTTGAAAAGGATTTCTTCAAACTGATGAACAATTCATTTTTTGGTAAATCTATGGAAAATTTGAGAAAAAGAATTAATGTTAAATTACCTCAGGACGAGGAGGTTCTCTTAAAATATGCAGCAAGACCTTCATTTATTTCTTGTAAAATGTTTAATAACAATTTATTTGCTATAAACAGAATAAAAGAAAGACTAGTTTTGAATCGTCCTTGTTATGTTGGTATGTGTATTTTAGACTTGTCAAAATATTTAATGTATGATTTCCATTACAACTACATTAAAAACAAATATGATGAAAAAGCTAAGTTATTATTTACTGATACCGATTCCTTATGCTATGAAATAAAAACAAAAGATGTGTATGCAGACTTTTACAAGGATAAAGAACTTCTTGATAATTGTGATTATGATCAAAAAAGTCAGTTTTATTTTAATGATAATAAAAAGGTTATTGGCAAGATTAAAGATGAGACGTGTGGAATGCCCATTGCTGAATTTGTTGGACTACGAAGTAAACAATATTCGTATATGTTAGTTAATGAGGTTAGTACAAAAAAATGCAAGGGTGTTAAAAAGTGTGTTGTTAAAAACCAAATAGCATACGATAATTACAAAGAGATTTTGTTTACGGTAACAGAAGCTCATCATGAGATGAAAGATTTTAGATCACAAAAGCATAACATAAGCAGCTATGTAATAAATAAAAAAAAGTTTATCAGCTTATGATGATAAAAGATACATACTAGATAATGGACAAGATACATTAGCATACAAGTAAAATACTCCATGGTAAAAAAATGATATGAAGACTACTGTCCAGTTCCGTCTGACTTTGCTTAACGATTTGCAAATGTTTTAGTTATTTACAAAAAATTAATAGATAGTGGGGTTTTTGGTAAAGTTCTTCCTAAGCGAAGGGTAATCAAGCAGTTTGTATAGTTGTGGGGGTCTGGCAGCAATTATACCATCGTCATTTGGCGTTTGCATCTTTGTTGAGGCAGCTGGAGACAACTGATAACTATTTGAATGTTTGTCGCGAGGGAGAAAATTGCGCCAGAACCCTCACTATCTATACTACTAGTATGAAATATTGTCGTCTTGTTCCACTCAATGATTTCTGACAGTTATGACCCCTTGAATATTTTCACACATAATCCTGAAGGATTGTCCCCTTTGAATATTTTCACACATAATCCTGATGGATTGTTACGAAACTTCATGTCAATTCAATTCAATTCAATAGTTTATTGGCATAACATATACATGTGTATTGCCTTGAACTAGGCGGGTTACAAAAACATACAAAGAAGAAACATAATACATATATACATTCACTCTTTACACTACATCAAAAAAAGAATTTATAGTTATTAGTTAAATGTTATTAACAATTTTCAATATTCAATATTCAATTAAGGCAAATTAATTAAATGTAGTATTTAGAGAATTCCTCAACTTATATAGTAAATATATTTTCAGGTTTATTCATTATTTGTATTAATCAACTTTATTTCTTAATTCATTTGCTAAAACACATACTTAGCTAAACGTTTTAACAAACCCGATTGATCAGATTTCATAAGTGAAATGAATTTTTGTTTTATTGGAAAGGAGCAGTAATATTTAGGCAAACATTCTTTACGTAAGTTTCTATATTTTGGACAAATCATTAGAAAATGATACTCATTTTCAACAACATTCACATTACAATGGACACACACTCTTAAATAACGATCTATATTACGAAATCTACCTTCTTCTATAGCTGATTTGTGTGCAGAGCATCTTAGACGTGTTAATGCTTTTCTATGATTAACATTACTAACTGAACATATATATTTTTCAACTTCATATACTGATTTAAACATTTTATAACTTTCAAGTTTAGGCGATGCATCTACTTGTGAATAACATGATTGTAGATACTGATCAATTATTCGTTCAATTACTCTTTCAATTTGGATATTTGTTACGTTGGTATTATTCCATAGATAATTAAATCCTAGACTGTTTAACATAGACATTACTTGATATGACCACGAACTTTTATTCAGTATGTTACCATTTACATCTGTATCATTATTAAAAACTTTACTCATTAAACTATCAGGATTTTTCAGCACTTTAAACCAATATTTTATTATTCTAATCCGTCTCATGACAGCAAACGGCAATCTACTAATTCGCCATATACGGCATTATTAGAAGTTTGACTTCATGAGAAGCATCAGTATGAAGTGGAGATGCGCATATTGTCGTCTTGTTCCAATCAATGATTTCTGACAGTTATTGCCCTTTGAATATTTTCACACATAATCCTGATGGATTGTCCCCTTTGAATATTTTCACACATAATCCTGGTAGATTGTCCCCCTTGAATATTTTCACACATAATCCTGATGGATTGTCACGAAACTTCATGAGAAGCATCAGTGCGCATATCGCTGTGGGGTATGTGTTTTCACGGGTATTAATCACCATCAGTGATAGGTCTAGTTTTTATAAAGTTTCATAATTGTAGCTCAAATGAAGAATGCATTTTCCACGACCAGGTAACAGTTGCACCATGGTATTTGCATATTGTTTCAAGATTCACGGTAGGTATAACAGTACATAAATTACAGTGTGGACATTAGTTCATTGTGACATACTAAGCCGAAAATGATAAGAGATATTGTTCTACCATGGGTACTTTTTCTGTAGTTTCAAGATTGTAGATCTGATAGTTTACAAGTTACAGTGGGGAAAGTGTTTCTCAAGATTGGGTCATTGTCAGGTCAATATGACCTTTATGATTTAAAGACCTCACAAGCAAAACAGATTTTCCTTTTACCAAGGCCATTGTACCTGAAGTTTTATGATTGTTGGTGTTGTACTTCTGGAGTTATCATGTAGAATGCATATGTTCATATGCCCTTATGATGACCTTGACCTTTAACCTACTAATCCCAAATGCGATAGGATCCCTCCTCTTAATTTGGGCAGTTTGCCTTTTAAGCTGCATGAGAGTAGGCATTATACTCGCAAGATATTCCTTGGAATGTCCAGGTACATATGAGGTGACCTTGACCTTTGGTCTTTCACATATTGACAGTGTACCTAATAAGTTTCATGAGTGTAGGTGAAATTCACCTTTGACATCCTAACCCCAAAAGCAATAAGATTCCTCCTCTCACCAAGGGCAATGTGCCTATAAAGTTTCACGAGTGTAGGTGTTATACACATGGAGTTATCCCTCAGACTGTGCATGTCCATATGAAGTCATAGTGACCTTGACATTTAGCATATTGGCCCTAAAAGCAATAGAGCTCCTCCTATTTTCAATGTACCTATGAAGTTTCATAAGGGTGGGTGTCATGCTTTAAAGGTTATCGTGCGGAATGCATGTTTTCATATGAGGTCTTGGCAACCTTGACCTTGAATGAAGTCATTGTGACCTTGACCTTTGACCTACTGACTGCAAAATCAATAGGGTCCATCCTCTCACCAAGGGCAAATATTGCTATAAAGTTGCATACGGGTGGGTGATATGCTTTCAAAGTTATCATCTGGAATATGTATTTCCGTATGAGGTCAAAACAATCTTGACCTTTAACAACATTGACCGTTGACTAACAGACCCTAAAAACCAAAGGGTTCCTCCTCTCACCAAGGTTAATGCACCTAAGAAGTTTCATGAAGGTGGGTGTTATGCTTTCAAAGGTATCATGTGAAATGCAAATTTTCATATGAGGTTATGGCAACTTTGAAAGTTTACCTACTGACCCAAAAACAATAGGGTTTCTCCTCTCACCAAGGGCAATTTGCATATGAAGATTCATAAGGGGGTGCGGGTGTGTATGTTATGTTATGCTTTCAACGTGATTGCGCAGAATACGTAACTTTTTACGAACATATAAGAATGTATGGACGGATGGATAACCTCGTTCCGTTCTTTTTTTAAACGTACATATAACAAGAGCATAAAATAACAGATATATATAAAAACAAAACTAAAAAAACACAAAAAAAACATTTGGGTGGTGGAGATGATGGTGCATGGGTATAGTTGGGTAGGTGGGGTGGGGTGGGGTTAGTGGGAGGGGGCGCGAAACAAACCGATACATTTATAAAACAAACAAAACAACACAGAGATATGTAAAAAACACATAAAAAAAAGGGTGCTGGTGGTGATGATGGGGTTGAGGGCTGGTGTGTGGGGGTGGGTAGGGATGCAACATAGCTTTTGGTGTAGAATTGATAAACCAAAACAAGACAGAAATATGTAAAAAGGTGTGAGGTGGGGTGGTTTAGGGTGGGGCGGGGCATGTAGGGGTGTAAAGATCGGATGGAAAATGGAAAAGAAGAAAAGGAAAAAATCTGCTTTCGGGGATGTAGGGAAGTGGGGGGGAGTACGATAGCTATATATATGTAAGAATTGACTAAAACAACACAGAAATATGTTAAAGAAAAAAGAAAAAAAGGGTTTGGGGTGGGTGTGGGGAGTGGGCCATAACAATTTGGGTTCCATGGGAGCCCAAAATTTGTAGAAGAAAAAATTACTTACGCAACCCTTTACAACTTACTATAAGAAAACCAGTTCCCAAATTTAGTTGAGCTAAGACAAGAAATGTAAAAGATATAGACCTCTAAAGACAGCTTACATGCACAATTTGATGTGAAATGAGACATATTTTAAGGACTATTAGAATGTGAGTTCCATGGGAGCCCATGGGTTACAGGAACCAAAATTACTTAAGCAGCCTCTAAGGTATTACTTTAAGGAAACTCATGGCCACATTTGGTTGTGCTAGGGTAAGAAATGTAAGAGATATAGACTTGTTAACACAGCTGAAACGCAAAATTTGATGTGAAATGGGACACATTTTAAGGACTATCATAATTTGGGTTGCGTGGGAGCCCATGTGTACTAGGAACCACAATTACTTATGCAGACCTTAAGATAATGCTATAAGGAAGTCCATGGCCAAATTTGGTTTTGCTAGGATAAGAAATGTAAGAGACATGGACTTGTAAACACAGCTTTCACGCAAACCTTGATGTGGGACGCCAACGCCGACCCCGGGGTGATTACATAAGCTAAAAACTCTAGCCCTAGGTTCACATGTCTAGAATTGCATTTCAAGTCGGTGAGTTGCTGTCTACTTATTGTGTCTCTGTTTGGGCCTCTCGGACTTCTACAAGAGGTGTTCAACTTATAACCTAACAGTTTTGTTTAAGACGTTATACTTCTATCAGAAGTGATATCATAAGAAATGGGTGATTTAAGTATGTGAAACAGTGATTTAGAACATATGCATTTAAAAATAATCTCCAATTTCACGTGGTTCGCTTTAAATTACATTTTGAAATAGGTGCATACTATTTTCCAACTTTAAACCTATATGTTTCTATTGCCGTAGAGTTTTACCTGAAATGAAATAATTCCACTAAATGCACATCATAACTGTTTAAAACTGTGTCTGAAAAAATGTGATCGTATGTTTTATTTGAAGACAAAAGTATAAATGTTGAATTAAAAGTTTGAATTTTATCGAAATATTAAGAAATAAAAAAATGATAGGACAGTTTGCTTGTATGTTAGTGATGACTTTATAAATTAACTAAAATAAGCATTTTATTCATATTTTGAAAGACAAAAAATGGAAGTTATTTTTGCTGTATACCATACCATATATGGAAATTTTGACGTGTTCATGTGTTTGTTTCTATTTTTGTTTTCTGTTTGTGTTCTCTAAAAAGAAGTAAACAGTGTAACTGTGTTTATTTTTGCATCTGATATTTGTTAATATATGTATATACGAATCTTGCTATGTCTGTTAAAATGTATATGTATAATATTGTATAATAAAGTGCTGCTTCTTCTACTTTATAAAGATATCTTTGGTCAAAATATTTATTTTTTTCATCATCATTTGCAAATGCGAGTGTGTTGCCCCTAAGTTATGTATTTTTTCTTTCTTTTCTTATAAAAAAGTAATGAAACTTATTGTTTATAGAGGAGGAAATCATAACAATACCTGCAGCTGATGTTTCGAACTAGAACTAAACTCAATCATTTTCAAAGTCGAATTTGATATTAATTTTCGTTGAAATCTTAAAAATCATCAAAAAAATGAATATTCAAATTGTTTACGTTCAGACATGGACATAACCTTAGACAATTTACAAGCATTTTTTTTTAAATTTTATTTGCAGTTATTTTTATAACTAAAGATTTTTTACTTCAAAACATCATTGTCTACCTGTTTTCAAAAATTGTATGCAGCAAATTTAGGAAGCATATAAAAGTTCATGTCATAGTTTTATATCGAAGAAATCATTAGACTTGAACAATTAAACGAGACTACCTGTAAGGTGATGTTTAATTTTAATTCTATCGGACCAATCCACTGAGAATTATAGACTCATGTAACCTATCACGTGACGGCCAGACCTTCAGAGGGAATAATTTTGTGAACATGGAAATTTTAATCCCAGGGTGTGACAGTGATATGGGTAGGCCTATAATTCTCAGTGGATTGGTCCGATAGAATTAAAATCAAACATCACCTTACAGGTAAGTCTCGTTTAATTTTTCAATTCTATCGGCCCATTCCACTGTCTGAGAATTCTAGGAGTTTTTAAAGTCCATGTTCCAAAAATTATTTAAGTAAAGGTTCAAAATTAGTAAAAAATTTATTTTTGGCAGAATATATATGTATTTTGGGGGTTCTGCTGTAATTTTTCGGCTTCACTTTGTTTTGCCTTAAATTACAGCAGAACACCCCAAAATACATATATATATAACCTACCACAAAGTGCTGAAATAAGCTGGGTTAGAGTTATATTCTGAGATTTTCTAATAAAAGCTGATTTGTTATTAAATTTACATCCAAATCAACGAATAAACACGAAATTAACAAAATATGATTTTCAAAGATTTTTTAGGAGAGAATCATATAATCTGATTCTCCTGCATCAAATTTCTATATGTCTCAGACTAATACATTCAACATTATATGGGTTTACTACTTCCCAGTATCTATGTTTTAATCTAACTGTATGAGCACCACAACCAACACATATTTGATATTTTGCACTTGTATCTTTTCCACATTTTAGACACGGTAAAACTTTACTTTGCTTTAATCTAAATTTATGTAAACTGCAATAGTTTGGATCTTTTGTTGTTTTATTTTTACAAGGCTCGTGACATCCAACTTTGAGAAATTGGCAAATGTTTTCAATTGTTTTTGTGTTTTCCATTTTCTTTTTCTTGTTACAATAAATATTTTTTTATATTAAGAAGAAAAAATAATATAATATATATTACAAAAATGAGTACTGAAGACGTGAAATACATTTTACAATTACACCGGAAAGGAATAATTAATGATGATCAGCTTAGAAAGATGGCAGATGCTCTTAAAGAAGTTTCAAAGGAAACACCAAAAGAGGTTAATTTTCAAACATTAGAAAATTTACTCAAGAGACGACGTGCTGAAAAACAACGTAAACGAGAAAAGCAGAAATATGCTAAATTACAAGAAAATGTTATAAATGAACAAAAGCAGAAATATGCTAAATTACAAAAAAATGTTATAAATGAACTGAAACAAGTTTTTAAAGATGGAAAATCTACTTTAGAATTAAAACTGGTTGACAAACCAATGTGTGGTCATTTTAAAGCATACGAGATATATGTCGAGGGATACAAAGACCCTCAAAAACTATTCCGTGATAAGAAATCCATTATCACAAAACAAATCAGCAAAGAGCTGACAGAGACGAATGGATTAAAGTTTCAATTAGGTCTCACTGTAAATCTATTAAAAGACGATGGTGCTACCAAAAAATACACTATAGCAGTATTACACAGCGAACAAAATGCAATCTTAAACTCTGAAAAAATAAATGAGTTTTACGACGAATCATCTGCATATATACAAGAGAGCCTTGACAGATTTACAAACACAGCATCAGGATTGGAGATTGATCACTGTGTTAAGTTTTATTTGAATATTGCAAAGTATGAACCATTAAAAGGTTCTTTATATATTCCTCTACCTAAAGCACTAGCTGACAAGAAAGCAATAATCAATGTTAAGAATGAAGATAATAAGTGCTTGGAAGTGGCATTGGTGTCTGCTTTGTGGCCTGATAAAAATAATCCAAATAGAATATCTAGTTATAAGAAACACATGGGTAAGTTGAATATGGATGGTATTGACTTTCCCATTCAAATTTCTCACATTCCCAAAGTAGAGAAACAAAACAACCTTGCTATCAACGTTTATGGATATATCATAACAGGAAAAAATAAAAAGGTAACTGTTTTCCCATATCACATATCAGAACAACCAAAAAATATTGAGCGAATTAATCTGCTTTTAATATCTGAAGACGTTGAGGTTGAAAAAGATGATTCAGAGAATGAAGAAGGAATTATAGATGACAACTATAACCCTGATGATTATCCTAGTGAGCAAAAATTAACAACAAAATTTCACTATTGCTGGATTAAAAATCTGAATAGACTACTCTATGACCAAAACAAACATAAAGGTCAAACTTACTTCTGCGATCGTTGCCTTAGGGGATTTTCTGAGAAAGGACTACTCACCAAACACAAAGAAGACTGTTATGGTATCAACAAAATTTCTTGCAGAATAGAAATGCCGCAAGATGGTAAAAATCACATAAAATTTAAAAATCATCAAAATCAGATGCATGTGCCTTATGTAATATATGCTGATTTTGAAAGTATAATAAAAAAAAATTTAATTAAATTTGGAAATAAGTCTGAAATCACAAATGTACATGAAGCTTGTGGATTTGGGTACCATGTTGTTAGATATGATGGCAAAGCTGAAGAACCTGTTATTTACAGAGGTGAAGAGGTTGTTGAAGTGTTTTTAAATCACTTAGAATGTGAGAAACATTCATTAACAACACTTTTGCTCACCCAAAACCATTAATCATGACACAACAAAATGAGGAAGATCATGAAAAAGCAACACACTGTTGGATATGCGAGAATAAAATATTGAAAGGTAAAAACTGTAAAGTAAGGGACCACTCTCATTTCACAGGTGAATACAGAGGTGCAGCACATAAAAAAAGCAACCTAAAACTAAAAATAAAACCAGATAAAACAATCATCCCTGTTGTATTTCATAATCTCAAAGGATACGATAGTCATCTCATTGTGCAAAAAATACATACAATGTCAAGTAATATTACATGCATCGCAAACAACGCTGAAAAATATATATCATTTAGCGTCGGATAACTCAGATTTTTGGATAGCTTTCAGTTTATGGCTTCGTCTCTGGAAAAATTGGTTGATGCAACAGACAAATCTGATTTCAAAATTACCAAAAATCAGTTTGGAGAACAAACAAATTTACTTCTGCGGAAAGGTGTTTACCCGTATGAATATATGGACAGTGTGGAAAGATTTAAGAAAACGCAATTACCACCTATAGAACAGTTTTACAGTAGTCTCCCAGATGAAAGTATAAGTCTCAAAGATAACGAACATGCTCAGAAAATATGGAAAGAGTTTAACTGTAAAACTCTTGGAGACTATCATGATTTATATCTAAAAACTGATGTAACTCCGTTAGCAGATGTGTTTCAAACTTTTAGAAAAACATGTATGAGTGCATACAAGCTTGATGCTTTACATTACTATACAGCACCTGGATTATCTTGGGATGCTTTACTTAAACATTCAAAAATAGATTTAGAACTTTTTACAGACATTGACATGCACTTATTTACAGAAAAAGGTATGCGTGGTGGAATTAGTATGGTATCAAAACGACATGCCAAAGCCAACAATCCACATGTATCTGATTATATAGACATCAAAACAGAAGATGTGTACAAAGACATGGCTGAAATGAAAGATGAGTATGACTTGAGTGATTATCCGCAAAACCATCCACTGCATGATGATACAAATAAAAAAGTAATAGGTACAATGAAAGATGAATGTGCTGGTGTTCCTATAGTTGAGTATGTTGGATTAAGACCCAAGCTATATTCTATTTTGAGAGCGGATGAGCAGATTATTAAGAAAGCAAAGGGAGTAAAAAAATACGTAATCAAAAAACATATCAACTTTGAGAACTACAAGAATGCACTGTTTGGCAAGAAAAAATACACCCATGAAATGAATATGATACGCTCAATAAAGCATCAGATATATGGTATAACAGTAAACAAAGTAACACTGTCACCATTTTACTCAAAAAGATACATAGCACCAGACGGTATTAAAACTGATGCACATGGTTTTTATAAAAACTTATAAACGCGTTTGGGTATCGGCAGGAACAATAAGTAGTTCTTCTTTGACAAATCCTCTTAGTGGTGCTCCTTTCAAATAATATACTCTTATACCTTGCGTCACCATATAACTTTTAATCTTATGAATATCTACACTCTACATTGGATCAGTTGCTCTGCGTTTTCCACCTTCTTGTTCCCCGGGTTGATATAAATATCTTACACTGGCATTCATACAAATGGGATTTCTTTTAATGTTTTTGTTTCAACAGGAGGGGGCTTTTTTGTCTCCACATTTATTGCTTTGACAACTTCTGGTAATCTTTTTACCCACTCTCTGTTGCGTTTGTGTGAATCTATTTCCTTAGCATACTGATAACCAAAAAATCTTTCACCTAATGTTCTGTTAAATCTTTCCACTATAGCTTGGTCTCTGTGTATCTCTGTTCTGCCTCGTCTGATATTTACATTATGATTCGCCATCAACTGCGATACTGCACCGATGAATTCTCTGCCTGGATCAACTTGTAATAACTTTGGATATTTCAGATGCCGACTGTATATATTTTCAAATGCTTTAGCAACTTCTTTACTATCCTTGGAAGTCAGCGGCTCTGCTTCTTTGTATCTACTCGCAATATCAACCACAGTCAATGCATATTTATATGTCTTGCGTCCACGATCAACCCCAAAAGTGTCATGTGGTAAAAATAACAAATCTGCTTGATGCACTCCATTCTTAGTAGAAACATCAAACCTGGGTCTAATTATTTTCTTTGGTGCGGGTAAATAAATCTGCCACACAGCTTGTTTCTTTTTAAAATTCTAATGCCTGTTTCTCACTGACACAAGCCTCTTTTGCCAATTTTTTAACTGCTGAGTAACCTCTCCAAAACCCTTTTGGGCTGTAATAAATCTTTTCCATTTTTTTTACTAAAGATTAAAATGTATATAACCATAAAGAAATGGAAATCACAACTGCACGATTTGATGAACTGCTCGAAGAGCAAAATCAATATAGCACAAAGAAATGGACAGACTTAGAAAAGAATAAAATATACACTATTACAGATACGAAAATACTGGATACTGGATATGGTCCATCCATGGTATTGACATTATTAGACAACGGTGAAGTATGGGCGCCTGGTCATCTCAAAGATAAAATAGAGAAGAGTGCTGAACCACCATATTATATTCGACCACTTGGATTGAAACCATGTATGAACAACAACAAAAATAAGTATCATGCCTATGACATAGTCTTTCCAAAGAAAGAACAACAAAATTAAGTATCATGCATATGACTTAGTCATTATATATTTTTTATTTTTTTTTATGAAATCAATGTATACGCCACAAATCCAGTTGCAGCCATGCCCACCACAATAAACATAATCTCTCTATTCTGTTGATCCGGAGATGGTGTATAGAAATCACTCAACTTAGGCTCTGGTTCCAAAAGCAACTGTTTACCAGTCATATAATAATACTGTTTCATAGCCTGGTCCACATCATCAAAAGTTTGCTCTGCATGATGCTCCTTTTGCAGTTGCTTATAAATAAAATCTAATCTCTCTGTTCTTTTTTTTATTCCACGCCGCGTGTGCTGCTTCCAGTTGTTCTATGGCTTTGTCATGCCTTTGTCTTTCCTCATCTGAATGACTTCCCATGTTTGAAAAGAAATAATTTGAACCGCTAAACGCCAATGCGTTTGTTAATGCGCCACCGATCATCATTGCTACTGCGCTCGCCATTTTTTATATATATTTTTAAAATTAATTCATAATATCCGCAGGAATAATACCTTGCTTAATCAACATATCCCTCGTAGCCATTGCTAACATTATATCCACGGACAGCATCCCAAAATCTACCATATTAAAATCCACTTTAGATGCTGGTCTTTTTAGTAGTTTTCTGCCAATCTCAGAATATCCAATAGTTAGAAGTGTTTCCACTCCAGCGTGATACATCATATTTACAATTTATTTTCCGTCAATACTTGTTGCCATTTTTTTTATATGATTATTTTTTTAAATATTATTAAAAATCAAACGGGTCTTTTGGTGCAACAGCAACAGGTTGTATAGCAACAGGTTGTATAGCAACAGATTGTGTAGCAACAGATTTCTTGTTATAGATATACCAACCCAACCCAGCAATGCCCAATAAAACCACACACGGTGGAATATAATTTTTGTATACGTTTATTTTGATTTTTTCTGGTTCCTCTTCACCTATTGTTATTTTTGTTATTTGCTTTGCATCTTGCTTTGCGTCTTGCTTTGCATCTCTTGCATCCTGTGTATCTTGTGCATCCTGAAGCAAACGCTTTGCCTTCCTTGCCGCTGCTCCCTTTTTTCCAGCCTCTATTTGTTTTGGATTTTTTACTTTTTGTTTAGCAGGTTGTGTATCAACCTCAACAGGTATATCAACAGGTATATCAACTTGGTTCTCTTGGTTTTCCATCATTTATATTATCTGTATTTTTATTTTTATTAAAATCAATATGTCTAACAGTTGTCAGTATTGCTGTAAATGGCGCTAAGCACATCCCATACCTGTAATACAACTCACAACAAGCACTTGTCAAAGCATGATTAATAAATGGGTCTTCCTCCAAATCTTCTATCAGTTTTGGTGGATTGGTCACATTAAAATATTTTGATACTCCCATCACGTACAAGTTAATAAAAGAATTGCCTAAAGTCTTGGTCATGCTTGCCCCAAGCCGTGCTTCATATCTGCAGTAAAGTTTGTTAATTTCATCTGGGGGCATGCTATTTATATTCGTGAGTTGTATGTCTTTACCCAAATATTGACGACTACCACCGCCAGCCACTATGGCTGATAATCTTTCTTTTTTTGTTTCTTGTTGCTTTGATTCATCTGTGGAACTCTGTTCCGTGAAACCTTCCGATATATCTTTTAATAGTTCTTCCGCATTCATTTTTATATTAGTAATTTTATTTTTTATCTTGAAATAAATATAAAACACAAAACAACCAGCTGCGATATTTACCACGCATTTAGTTATTGTTAGTATTGTTAATAGCATTGTTATTAACATTGCTATTTTTTTATTAGCATTGTTAATTTGCTGCAAGCATTGCTATTAACATTACTACTTTTGCTATGAGCAATACTATATTCCCCGATATTTTCATTATATTTTCATGCTAGTAGTGCTATTAACATTGCTACTTTGCTGTTAGTATTACTATTAGCATTAGTTAGAAAAAATAGCATTGCTAACAGCAATGCGTAAGAAATATTATATTATTCAACCCAATAACCAGTTGGTTGGTCAGTCCTCAAAATTAACTTGGAATATTTAGTTTTTGCTAGAGCTTTTCTTATTCTGGTTCTCTCCTCCAGCGTTGGAATAACATCATTCTCTCTCAAACAATTTTCATAACTATCTCTGTCCTTGGTGTAAAACATACACAACCAGTTTGCTTGCTCCCTCAAATCTTTTAATACAGAATTATATCTCTGTGAAATGACCCACACTGATTGTTTGGCGTGACGACCAGAGAATGCCAACTCTGACAACATTTTTTTTCTTTGTTAATTCTTTTGTGGCGGAGCCATCATCAATGATGTATAGTGTGGGCTTGCCAGCATATTGTTTGAAAAAATAAACGCAACAGTTCTTGTAGCATTTCTTTGCCGTTGCTGACGGGATTGACATTTGTTATTTTTTTATCTTTCGGGTGTCTTACATCACCTATCCAGGGTCTATTTTTATAAGCCTCGTTCCACTTTATAGTCGGACACAATATAATTATATGTTCAAAAACTCTAACATACTCTTGTTCAAGTATGTCAAGAACAAATTCTGTTTTACCACAGCCCGTCTGACCATAGATAATGGCACTGTGCGGATATTTAGGATATTTAGTATCGTACTTCTTTGTATCTTCCATCATCGAAATTGATGTGCGCATCTTGTATTATATATAGATAAATATTTAAAGGTTGATCTGATTCTGCTTTTTGATTTATTAGTATCGTTATGCCTTCACTGCCGTTTTCTATTTTTCTTCCACTGCCGTGTAATAAATTGTCATCACATGTTCTAAGGTCAAGCCACAAAGCATATGATTTTGTTAGATAGGTTCGAATAGAAAGATTAATAAAGCATAAGTCCCTCACCACTATGTCTGTCTCTTTGTTTCTTTTTGATGTTAAAGCAAAAATATTTGTTGATTTCATCCCATTGTTGATATGCCTTCATGCCCTGACTATACAACTGATTTGGTACGCCCTCTATTGTCATTTCAAACTTTTCAATCTTTGGTTTGTAAAAGAATTCCGTGTCTGTTCTGTCTGGGTCTTCAAACAGCATTAGAATACCTTTCATGCTCCGTGCTGGTACATTAATGTTGATATTCCACAGTGTATCAGATTTGTTTGCTTTTATTTTTTTATGTCGCAAGATACGATCATACATAAATGACATCTTACCACTGGTTTGCTGTCTTATTTGTCTGGTTTTCAACATCACTAACCACATTAAATTCCAAGCAAATATTCTTTATTACATAATATGCATCAGCATCACTGCTTTTGATAACTTTGTTATAATCGTTAAACGTTAATTCATATTCTAACCTATCACCAAACCCCGCTTGATAAAATGGCATATAACTTTCTAACATTTCAAAGTCCAGTGGAATACAAAATCTATTTCCATAAGCTGCTGCTACAGCTTCATCCTCGGCGTCTGAGGAAGCATCTCCCGCACCAACTGTATGTTTTAGCATGTTTGCCATACTAACACCCTGGTTATACAAGTTTAATCGTTCAGTAGGGCTTTTCCATAAATCTACATAACAATGATATATATCACTGTCGTCTATTGACATGACTTCATTGCCACTTATTCTTATTGTCATTTTCTTCACAATTGCTCTACCCAGATTTTGGTATATAGTAGTGTTGGGGTCTTTGCTGCTTTTAAGTTCTATTTCAAAGGCAAGACGAGCAGTACTTGGAACTATCACATCATTAGTACTTAGATTGGGAAATCTCACAAGCAGTTGCTGGTTTTGGTCTATTGTTGATGGATTATTAGTTATTACTACACTTGTGCGGATGCCCTTGGCACCGTGAGGTTCTCTTAATTTTCTATAAGGGTTGAGTTTGTTTCCGCAAGTTGACATTGTTTTTATTTTTTGAATATATTTTTTAAAATTAAATAAAATAAACAATGGCTGAGGGTGGATACTTTGACAATCCTACGTTTGATGTTGGAGATGCGGATGCCTTTGTGAGTGATATGCTGCGTGATGAAGAATCAGAATTTATACAACCTGGCTCAGATTTCCAGAGACAAATTGTAAATGAAGATAACTATATTGATCAGATTCAAGGGGAAGATAAAACAGAAGAACAGCGTACACAAAAAAAAAAGATGTTAGTAGATCAATTCTTTACTAGAGTTAACGCTGAGATTAGCGGGATTGATTATAAAGATTTCAAAGTGGCTAAGGACGAAAACGGTAAAACAATGTTATATGCAGTTCAGTTGGGGACAGATGATGCTCCACCTACCCATTAAAAGAGAAATAATCCAGTCGAGTTTTATGCGCTGGACACTCTAAATCAAAAATATAGTGTTAACTTCATCAGAAACACTTAAAAAAATTATGATTATTTAGTTCCACGTGAAAAACTGGCTCGGGGTAGGAAAGAATTTGCAACCTTAGTAAAAACAAGAGATATCCTCACAAAAGAAAGAGAAAATATACCAATGCAAACTTTTTCAACAACTGAAGTTGTACAAAATACAGTAGATGCTGTAAATACAATTGAGAGTGATTTGAGTAATATAATAGATGAAACTCATCCTAAAACTGCTGTTCAACCAGAAGGTCTAACACTGCGAGAGATACGAGGTTTAGATAATAGATTGCAAAGCTTCCGTGGAGAACTTACTAATAATCTCTCAAAGCTCACTGAGCTTGACAAAGACCTAACGAAACAAAAACAAAAATTAGAACAAGCTAAGACTGATGATGATGAATTTCAGATAAAAAGAATTAGCGATCGCATTAAAGACCTTGAAGATGAAAGAAGTGCGCGACTTGAAGCGGCGAGTGAAAACAAAGAAGCATTAAGCAGTCAAATAAACAGGATAAAAGAAACTATAAATAAGGTGTTAAAAGAAGACACAACATTGGGTGAGAAAATAAAAACATTATTCAGAGAGCAAGGTATTACTATTGTTAGTATTTTGACTGCGTTTGGTATGATTATTGGGTTTTTAGTTGAGACCATTATTCCTACAACAGGTGGAGGGACTGCACCTGCTCCTATACCTGATTCATCAAGTGTCAAGGACTGGATAAAAGAAACACTAAGTAATCTTGGTAAACTTCTCACTAATTTAGCTGGAAAAGCTGCTGCAGCACTTCCAGGAGTTATTGGTGCAATAGTGTCATGGCTTTTATCTGCAGCAGGTAATGTTATTAATTGGCTTGGTAACAATCTATGGGCTTTGCTTGTGTTTGTTTCCGGATTATTATAAGTGGCAGCAAAGAGTGGTTTAGTAAATCTTGTAAATAAGTAATGCAGCAAGACCTATTGCTATAGTACCAACAATTATAGATGTTTTGTTATCTTCGTGTTCAATCGCTATTTTTTTCATCTCTTGTTCCACAGGTGGATGCTCCACAGTTTTATGTATCAATGATTTATCAAAGTCAGGATGTTCCGGCAGCTTTGTTGTAGTGCCTTGAAAAGGTTGAACAATTTTTGGTGGTACTGGTTTTACATTCACATCATTATTCAATCCTAATGCTTGCGCATCGGTTGTTATTACAATTTCATTATTGTAGTCTTGTATTGTTCCGATTCTCAACTCCATATCACTCGGAGACATGTACAATCCACTTCCATAGACACAATTTACTTTACTTCTTGCATATTTTAGGGTGGTTTCATATCTTGAAATGTGACTGGGCAAGTCAATGGGGCTCTTTATTGCGTCCTCTACATTTGCCAGAAATTGTTTCTGTGCATCAAATGCCGTTCCAGTTCCAAGTATATCTGTTCCTGTTTGTGATTGTGAGCCAAGAAATGCCCAGCAGTATGTTCTTATGCTGTCATTGATGCGTTCTACTCCAGCTCTTGTGAAACCAGATGAACTATCTAGTATAAAAGTAGACCAACTATTGTCAGCCTCAGAGCCTTGTGCTATGTAGTCAATGTGGTATGTTGTATCATTCTCATAGACTGTGAAACTCATCGTTTTGTTGTCGTATACAGAATTTATCAAAGGAGGATAACCAATATTTGTCCAGTAATTATAAATTGTTCCAAGACCATCATTATAGCTTTGTTTTTGTCTCCAGTCCGAATTTAAGTCAACATTAAACTCCTTACATATTCTCTCGTATGCGTTTCGGTTATATGTGTTACTAAACGCATTCCAATTTGAGTCTTGCGGCATTGCTACACTCATCTCAAATAAATATTCTTCTAACTTGGTAATAGACATGAAATCGAAACTACGAACCAACCAGGGCATCAGCTTTCAGATGATTGTTGAAATCAATGCCACATCCATTTTTCAAAGACATTGGGGAATGATGCTTTAAAGTATTTACCGTTTGATGTAATGACTATGTTTTGATTTATTATATCTATCACTTTTTTGCTGAAAGTACTTGAATTGTAGTGAGCATCTGAGCTATATTTGAATTCTTTAGAAATCATTTTTCTTTGTATTTTTTATATATATTAAAAAAAATGTTTCATACAATTTCAAACATAGACAACTCTATTAACTTACAACTGTATATCGATAATAGAGATGGAGATAAACTCGTTGGATTAGAGAGTTTTATATACTATCGGTTGGTATAATATTAATCATGAAGTCATAAAGGGAAAAACACCAGACCATACGTATCATATACCAGATGGACACTATAACTTTCAACAGTTGGCAGATATATTTGAAGGACTGAATATTACCCTAACCGTTGATGCACAGAATGGTATAGCATCTTTAGAGGCGCCAACAGAGACACGATTATCAAGCGGTCTTTCAGAAATGCTGGGATTCAAGGACAGAAAAGGTTAAAAGGTACTCATATTGGAAAACAATCCATTGATTTAGCTCCTTATAAACAGCTATATGTTCATCTGGAACAAGTTAATACGAGTAGTAATTATTTCAATGGTGTGCCAAGCACTATTATAGGGGTTATACCTGTGGTAAATAAGCAGTTTGGGGATATTGTATTTACACGTTTTTATTCTAAATATCGCTGTCTTTCGGGTGGTGCAATTACTGAATTAAAAATAGAAGTCTGAGCCTGGCAAAAAGATAAATAATCACGGCTTACCTATGAGTTGTGTTTTAGAATTTATTTAAAAATATATTTTTATAGAAAAACAATGAGTATATTTGGAGCAACAAACCCTGAGAAAACAGAAGACTTAGAGGCTTTAACCAATCATGTTTTAGATTTACATAGGCGAGTTGTGCCTATTGTTAACCATTTCAACCTTTTGAGAGATAAAATTGATAATCTTAAATATGGGATTATTACAATATTTGCGGAGGCTAAGGGTCCACTTGTGTTGAATAGAATACTCTCATTTGGTAACGGCGGAGCAGAAACAAATGTGGGGTATGTAATGACACGCCGTGGACGGATTATGGGAATAGGTTTAGCAAGTGACCGATTAGTTGGTGACGTATCTGTAGTAGTTTCTGTTAATGGTGTTGAAGAACCAAATTATGGCATAACGCTTCACATCATCCCACGCAATCATGATAACTTTGATAGACCTTTAGATATTGGTGCTGGTTCTGTTATTAACTTTGTATGCAAGACTGCCAACGCTACCGCTGTAAATACGGTGGCGTCATTATTAATTGAATTAATTTAATTTTTTATTATTAAAAAAATGAAGCAACCAACAGCACCAAGTTTATATCCTGAGTTGCCAGTGTAAGACGGACAGAATTATAGATTACCGAAGATTTCAGATATTGAACAAAAGTTAATTACAGAGCGAGACACACGCAAGTCTCTTTATAAAAAATATAAACGTGGTATTAATATCACAGATGGAATTGACCCTACCTTAATATCTGCAGGTGTTATTATGGCTGGGATTGGATTTATTGTTCCGGTTTTGTTACCTTTGGAAATAGCAGCAATAGTATGTGGAGCTACAGGTGTTTGTATTAATATTATCAGACGCAAGCTTAATTCAAAAGCTCAAAAACATTATGAAATAAAAACTAAGGCAGAGTCTAAGTTGAATAGCATAAAAAAAAAATTGATATCAAAAGCATTGAGTGATGCACAGATATCTGAGCAAGAGTTTGGGTTGATTTTGGATGAGTTAGATAAATATTATAGTTTGAAACAGGACACCAAAAAGAAAGCTGAAATTAGTAAAGTTCAAAAAAAAGAACTAGTGGAGCGGGGAAGAAAGGAAGCAATGGCAACCTTACAAAAAAGTCTAAAAAGTGTGTGATGTATTGTTTTAGTAATGTGTATGAGTATGATCCACCACCTTTGTATTCAAGCTCGGAAAATCAAATTATATGATTTTTCTAATTTCGTGTTTATTCGTTGATTTGGGTGTAAATTTAATAACAAATCAACTTTTATTAAAAAATCACAGAATATAACTCTGACTCAGCTTATTTCAGCACTTTGTGGTAGGTTATATACACTCAAGTGATATGAAAACGCAACACGGGAATTTCCGCTATATATTGTATGTACAATATGCTGCTTTTAATCGAATGGTACATGGCTACGTAAGACCTTTCCTTTTGGAAAAAATACTAAAACAACAAATAATACAGCAAATAGTATTCCTTCAATGTTTCATTATTCACAGAGTACGCGTTTGGCTCAATCATGTGAGCAAACTTAGGATGCAACATTTTGCAAACTATTTACGTTAAATACAGTACTGAACTAGCTCAATTTTTCAAAGAGCTACTTCAACATTTATGAAGTTCTTGTTACAAAGTGTTGTGTGATTAAAACGTCTACAACATCACAGTTGTGTCCTTTCTCTAGTTACTGACTGCAACTTTCTTTTTATAAAACATCTTGGGATTTCTTTGGAATATTATGTGCAATTAAGTGTGCAGTATATACAATATATAGCGGAAATTACCGTGTTGCGTTTTCATATCACTTGAGTGTATATACGTATTTTGGGGTGTTCTGCTGTAATTTAAGGAGAAACAAAGTGAAGCCGAAAAATTACAGCAGAACCCCCAAAATACATATATATGCAGATCTCAAATAGATCAACATCACAAACTCCCATCTTCTTTTGTATGATTTCAAACACCGACTCACTCAGTGACCATTCCATATCTTCATTAAGTGTTTTGCTTTATCTGCTAAATTTATCTGCTCTTATATTCATTTTTCCCGGAATATGGAACACATATAGCCAAATATAAAATATGGTGTTCTTCACACCACAACCATACCTCTCTAGCTAATGCATTTAGTGAAGGTTTCCACCCATCTTAGCCAAGTATTGTATAGCTACTGTATTGTCCAAAAACAAATGTATGTGTTCATTTCTTGCTCCATCACACAGCGACTGAAGACATATGAATGCTGCTTTTAGTTCAAGATAATTTATGTGGTAACCTTTATCTTCTTCCGACCAATGTCCATTAATTTCACTATCATTTGTGACGTCATGACCCCCATAACCCGACATAGAACTATCAGTTTCTATTCTTTTATGTGTTTTACCATGAGATATAGGTTTGTATGCATGCTGAACCTTTTCTATCCACCTATTTGACCTCTCCTGATAAAATCAGTGTTGCTTCAAAATTGCCTTTATTACATATATTATTTTAAAGCACTGTCTGTCTCTATCTCTGTTTTATAATGTAAAATACCATACATAACCCCTGGTTCTGTCGCCACCATTTTACCAATTATTTGAGCAAATTCTCGAATATTTATATATTTACGCGTGATAATCTGTCAAGATATTTGATACAGTTACCAAATGAAAGTGTTAGGTTCTTGTTCCTCGTATTGTCAGCAATTAATTCTACAATAAAACTATTACAGCTGAGTTAACAATAAAATGTTTTTAAATGAAATGAAACCAATACCTCCCATATGGATATAAACTGGTTTTATATGTTTATACTGTCTGCACATATTATTGCTCTTTATGAGCACAAACAACTTTTTTCTTTTTAACTTGACCTAGAATTGGTTATATACCTATGGTAAAAAGTTAAGCATGTTGTGCAACACGAAATTAAATTTGAAAAAGTAAGTAATACATGTAAGTATAATTTAAACAACAATAACAAAAGAAGTGTAAAAGAAGATAGTTATGTAACATAAACATGGGTAACTACCCATACATCTGGTATAACCAAGGGCAATAACTCTCGGAAAAAGAGAATGTGTCCATGGGACACGAATGCCCCGCTAAAGGGTTATCGGTTGCTTACAAAATGGAGTAATAAAATGTTAAATGTAATATTAAAATATATATGGACCTGATTTGGGTAAAATAATGGTGCAATATAGATGTGTGTATGAAGTTTGAATACTGTAAGGCTTTTGACTTAATAAACAAGAGGACCAATATGGCCCTAAATCGATCACCTGAGTACTGGCCCATTATCGAACTTCTTCGAAGTCTTATGGTCATATACAATCTGTGCAAGATTGGTTTAGATTGTTCAAGAAATGTGGCCTCTGTTGTGTTAACAACATTGATATAAAGACACTGACAAAGTTTGGTAAAGACCAAATACAAAATGAAGGTGCTAGAGTGTAACCCCTGGGGCAGAGCCAAATGTGACCCTGGGGCTACATGTAACATATGAGAGATGTGTGCCTTGTGGTTTCAGAGAAGAGATGTTTTAAGTTTTTCCCTATACAAGTCTATGTAAAACATGTGACCCCTGGAGCAGGGCCAAATGTGAGCCCTGGGTTACCATTTGAATAAACTTAGTAAAGGACCATCAGCTAATAGTAAATGCAAAACATTAAACCTCTGGCTCTTGTAGTTTCAGAGAAGAAGATTTTTTATTTTTTACTATATAAATCTATGTAAAACTGTGACGCCCGGGACGGGGACAAATTTGACCCCAGGGTCACCATTTGAACAAACTTGGTAGAGGACCATAAGCTTATAGCAAATGCAAAATATTAAACCTCTGGCTCTTGCAGTTTCGGAGAAGTGTTTTTAAACGTTTTTCCCTATACAAGTCTATGTAAAACATGTGACCCCTGAGGCGGGGCCGAATGTGACCCCAAAATGTCTACAACATCACAGTTGTGTCATTTCTCTAATTAACTGCAGCTCTTTTTTTGACAAAATATCTTGGGATTTCTTTGGAATATTATGTGGAATTAAGTGTGCAGTATATACAATATATAGCGGAAATTCCCGTGTTGCGTTTTCATATGATGTGTGTATGCAGTTTAAAAGCTGTACTGCTTCTGGTATCAGAGTAATGGGCATAATAAAAAACTTAAACGTAAAACTTTAATGTAAATTAACAAGTGTCAAAAGTAGGTCAAGGTCATTTATATTGACCTGATTTGGGTGGGAACATATTGCTGTCATACAGATGTAAGTGTGTATGAAGTTTGGAAACTGTATGGCTTTTGGTATCTGAGAAACTGAGTTAATAAAAAACTTGAATGTTAAACTTCAGTGTAAATTAACAAAGTGCCAAAGGTAGGTCAAGGTTATTTATATTGACCCACTTTTCATTGGAACATATCGCTGTCATGTAGTTATCAACATTTTTAAAGTTTGAAAGCTCTAAGGCCTCTGGTGTTGGAGAAATGGACTTCGATGTAAAAAACTTGAATGAAAAACTTCGATGTAAACTAACAAAGTGTAAGAAGTAGGCCAAGGTAATTTATATTGACCGGATTCAGGCGGGAACATATTGCTGCCATAATGATGTAAGATACGGCTTCTGGTATCTGAGAAATTGACTTAATAAAAAACTTGAACGTAAAAACGGGACGTACGGACGTACAGACGTGACGAACGGATGTGACATACGTCCGGACAGACAAGGGCAACACAATATGCCCGCACTACTTTCGTTTTCGCAAATGTTATTTAGCTTCTCTTCCACAGTTCTACTCATCACAACTCCCTGAAATTGTCTGATCGGACAATACATAGAGGATCTTACATGAGTACTCATTCATTATTAAATTTATTAAACGAGTTGGCAAAATGATATAATGCGAGGTTCTTGCCGAGCATTATATCATTTTTGCTAACGAGTTTAATAAATTCAATAATGAATGAGAACGAAAGTTAGATTCTATTTATCGCATAACTTAACTCCCATATCGACTTTTATTGCATTTTGCCTGTCGCTTTAACACGCGAAACCGACTAAAGCATTGGTATTGTATCAGAGTCATTATCGATCTTTTTGACAGCGCATACTAGGCTCATTTGCATACTTATATAACTAGTGGTATATCGAAAATATAGAATGGTGTTATTCCACTCCCACACCGTACGTTATGTGATAAAAACAGTTAATATGAGGTATATCCTCCCCGTTGCTGTACAACAACGTGGCAGCATTTAATCATTGATGTTACCAATTTCCTTCGTCGAATCAGTAGAATTTGGTCCCATTCCTCCAGAAGAGCCTGGTGAAGTTCTTCAAAGTTGGCTACTTCCGGTGCTCTTGCCCGAACTTGGCGCCCCAGCTCGTTCCAAAGATGCTCAATTTGGTTCAAGTCCGGAGATAAGGAAGGCCAATTCATAGAGCGGATGTTTTGTGTTATATTGTATTCAGTAACGATGCGTGCTCTATGTGGACGCGCATTGTCGTCCTGTAGAATCATGTTTTGCCCGTGGGGACCGTGCAGAAATGGTGTGACAACTGGTTCTAGGATGTCATCGCGATATTTTCTCGCATTTAAGGTACCCTGAATGATCTGTACGAGCAATTTATGGTCATAACTGAACGCCCCCCCACTCCACACACACACCATCTCACTTCCCCCACCACCATCTACGGTCTTCTGAACGCTCTCCTTCCATCGCCTATCATCGTTATGGTCAAGGCAAAACCAGCTCTCATCTGTCCATAGAATCCTCCTCCAGGAGCAAATGCGCCAGTCGCATGCTGCTGACCAAAGTGAAGACGGTCAGCCATATGTCTAGGAGTTAAGCGATGTATAGTAGCTGGACGTCTGGCACGTAAACCAGCATGGAGAAGACGCTTATAACAGTTGGTCTTGGTAAGCGAATACCTGTACGTGCAAGGAACATAGTCCGTACGTTTTCGGCTGATGCAAACCTGTTTCGTCGGCTGATGAGTAGAAGAGCTCTATCTTCTCTATCATTAGTTAATTTTGGTCGACCAGATCTTGCCCGATCAGCCACATTTCCAGTGTCTCTAAACTTTCGTAAAAGTCTACTGACTGTATACACTTTGTTGAACGTTGAAAGTCTCCGCAATAGCTCTTTGCGTCTAACCAGCTTCATGCATTCCAACAATACGCCATCTTTCAGCAGCTGACATTTTTCTTCGAGCCATGATTAGAGATCACCACAAATAAGCACATGTACCCAGTCTACCAAAATGGCCAATTTCCCGTGCATAGTGTGCTTCTTTAATACCCTAGTTTACGAATTACCGAACCGTAAAATCTTTATTATTGTTATAAGCCCCAGGCAAAGATCAGTATTTTAGAAAATACTTTTGTTTTAATTCACTTTAAAAATATGTCAAAGACAATCACATAATAATTTTGATATGCTATAGGTATATAATAAACGTTTTTTAAAATCCAATTTGAATCAAAAGCTATTGAAAAGAAATGAGAAATACACACATCTGAAATGTGAAATGCATAATCTTGAAATCAGTCAACCCGAGGAACAAACACAGGAACACAGATAAATACATAAACTTGAAGAAGTCAATAAAAGGAACAAACGCAGATGAAATACACAAACTTGAAAGAGGTCAACCAAGGAACAAACACAGATGAAATACACAAACTTGAAAGAGGTCAACCCAAGGAACAAACACAGATGAAATACACAAACTTGAAAGAGGTCAACCCAAGGAACAAACACAGATGAAATACACAAACTTGAAAGAGGTCAACCCAAGGAACAAACACAGATGAAATACACAAACTTGAAAGAGGTCAACCCAAGGAACAAACACAGATGAAATACATAAACTTGAAGAAGTCAATAAAAGGAACAAACACAGATGAAATACACAAACTTGAAAGAGGTCAACCCAAGGAACAAACAAAGATGAAATACATAAACTTGAAAGAGCTCAACCCAAGGAACAAACAGAGATGAAATAAATGAACTTGAACGACGTCAACCCGAGAAACAAACACAGATTAAATACACAAAGTTGAAAGAGGTCAACCCGAGGAACAATCACAGATGAAATATACAAATTTGAAAGGGACAACCCAATGATAAAACACAGCTAGCATACAAACAGTTGAAAGAGGTCACCACAAAGAACAAACACAAATGAAATACACAAACTTGAAAGAGGTCAACTCAAGGAACAAACACAGATGAAATACACAAACTTGAAAGAGGTCAACCCAAGGAACAAACAAAGATGAAATACATAAACTTGAAAGAGCTCAACCCAAGGAACAAACAGAGATGAAATACATGAACTTGAACGACGTCAACCCGAGAAACAAACACAGATTAAATACACAAAGTTGAAAGAGGTCAACCCGAGGAACAATCACAGATGAAATATACAAATTTGAAAAAGGGACAACCCAATGATAAAACACAGCTAGCATACAAACAGTTGAAAGAGGTCACCACAAAGAACAAACACAAATGAAATACACAAACTTGAAAGGGGACAACCCAAGGAAAAAACACAGCAAAAATACACAAACTTGAAAGAGATCAACCCAAGGAACAAGAACAGAATAATGAAATACATGAACTTGAATGACATCAACCCAAGGCACACGAAGAGGTCAATGACATTGAAGCTCTACTGATAGGTTTTGATAGATAGATCACCAATCCTGTGAAGTTTCACGAAAATCTGTCAAGTAGTCTCAGAGGAGTATTCGCTACAAGTGTTTACTATATAACTCTATGTAAACAAAGATGTCCACTGGCAGCCATCTGCGGCGGCCATCTTGAATTTCCGACAGACCACAACTGTTGCTAGGATCAACTAGATATCAAGAGCAACATTCCTGTGAAGTTTCATGAAAATCCATCAAGTAGTTTCAGAGGAGTAGTCGCTACAAGTTGTTACTATATAACTTTAAACAAAGATGGCTGCTGGCGGCCATGTTTAATGTCGATACAAAATAATTTTCAACAAGGACCAACATCATGTCATGCTGATCATTTTAGAAAAAGCCCCATATCGTTTTCAAGAAGTATTCGCTACAAACGTGTTTTTTAAAAATCTATTTTTAGCCGTGGTGGCCATCTTGAATTTCCGGCCGACCTGAACTTTTGCTAGGATCAACTACACATCAAGCGCAACATTCCTGTGACGTTTCATGAAAACCTGTAAAGTAGTTTCAGGAGTAGTCGCTACAAAATAAAGTTTACGGACAGATCGACGGACACAGCACCACGTCATAAGCTTTGCTGATCTTTGATCCGTAAAGCTAGAAACAGATGAAATACACAAACTTGAAGAGGTCAATCCGAGGAACAAACAAAGATGAAATACACACACTTGGGATCATAGACTTGTACTGGGTTGGTTTCACAGAGTTGCACTGGGTTCTTAAAGTTGTACAGGGTTCACAGAGTTGTACCGAGTTGGATTTTGTAACATGTCATAATTGACCCGCGTTATTAAAGGCAGACACATGCTATGATGAGTGTTCTTATGGAGTTACAAACACGGTACAGACTGGTTCCTGTACAAACACAGTACAGGCTGGTTCCTGTACAAACATGGTACAGACTAATTCCTATACAAACACAGTACAGGCTGGATGGCAGATGTATCCTTCAAACACTAAATGTTATTTCAACATGCTCAGCTTCTGTAGGTATATTTGTAGTTGCCTGCTGCTTAGCTTCTGTATGTATACCTGTATTTGGCTGCTGCTCAGTTTCTGTAGATATACCTGCAGTTGGCTGCTGCTCAGATTCTGTAGGTATACCTGCAGTTGGCTGCTGCTCAGCTTCTGTAGGTATACCTGCAGTTGGCTGCTGCTCAGCTTCTGTATGTATACTTGTAGTTGCCTGCTTCTCAGCTCCTGTAGGTATACCTGTAGTTGGCTGCAGCTCAGTTTCTGTAGGTATACCTGCAGTTGGCTGCTGCTCAGTTTCTGTAGGTATACCTGCAGCTGGCTGCTGCTCAGCTTCTGTAGGTACACTTGTAGTTGCCTGCTGCTTTGCATCTGTAGGTATACCTGTAGTTGGCTGCTGCTCAGATTCAGTAGGTATACCTGTAGTTGGCTGCTGCTCAGCTTCTGTAGGTATACATGCAGTTGGCTGCTGCTCAGCTTCTGTAGGTATACCTGCAGTTGGCTCTGCTCAGATTCTGTAGGTATACCTGCAGTTGGCTGCTGCTCAGCTTCTGTAGGTATACCTGTAGTTGACTGCTGCTCAGCTTCTGTAGGTATACCTGTAGTTTGCTGCTGCTTAGCCTCTGTAGGTATACCTGTAGTTGGCTGTTGCTCAGCTTCTGTAGGTATATCTGTAGTTGGCTGCTGCTTAGCCTCTGTAGGTATATCTGTAGTTGGCTGCTGCTTAGCCTCTGTAGGTATACCTGTAGTTTGCTGCTGCTTAGCCTCTGTAGGTATACCTGTAGTTGGCTGCTGGTTAGCCTCTGTAGGTATACCTGTAGTTGGCTGCTGCTTAGCCTCTGTAGGTATATCTGTAGTTTGCTGCTGCTTAGCCTCTGTAGGTATATCTGTAGTTTGCTGCTGCTTAGCCTCTGTAGGTATATATGTAGTTTGCTGCTGCTTAGCCTCTGTAGGAATATCTGTAGTTGGCTGCTGCTTAGCCTCTGTAGGTATATCTGTAGTTTGCTGCTGGTTAGCCTCTGTAGGTATATCTGTAGTTTGCTGCTGCTTAGTCTCTGTATGTATACCTGTAGTTGGCTGCTGCTTAGCCTCTGTAGGTATTATCTGTAGTTTGCTGCTGCTTAGCCTCTGTAGGTATATCTGTAGTTTGCTGCTGGTTAGCCTCTGTAGGTATACCTGTAGTTGGCTGCTGCTTAGCCTCTGTATGTATATATGTAGTTGGCTTCTGCTTAGCCTCTGTAGGTATACCTGTAGTTGGCTGCTGCTTAGCCTCTGTAGGTATATCTGTAGTTTGCTGCTGGTTAGTCTCTGTAGGTATATCTGTAGTTGGATGCTGCTTAGCCTCTGTATGTATACATGTAGTTGGCTGATGCTTAGCTTCTGTAGGTATACCTGTATTTGGCTGCTGGTTAGCCTCTGTAGGTATACCTGTAGTTGGCTGCTGCTTATCCTCTGTAGGTATACCTGTAGTTGGCTTCTGCTTAGCCTCTGTAGATATACCTGTAGTTGGCTGCTGCTTAGCCTCTGTAGGTATACCTGTAGTTGGCTATTGCTCAGCTTCTGTAGGTATACCTGTAGTTTGCTGCTGGTTAGCCTCTGTAGGTATATCTGTAGTTTGCTGCTGGTTAGCCTCTGCAGGTATATCTGTAGTTTGCTGCTGCTTAGTCTCTGTATGTATACCTGTAGTTGGCTGCTGCTTAGCCTCTGTAGGTATTATCTGTAGTTTGCTGCTGCTTAGCCTCTGTAGGTATATCTGTAGTTTGCTGCTGGTTAGCCTCTGTAGGTATACCTGTAGTTGGCTGCTGCTTAGCCTGTGTATGTATATATGTAGTTGGCTTCTGCTTAGCCTCTGTAGGTATACCTGTAGTTGGCTGCTGCTTAGCCTCTGTAGGTAAATCTGTAGTTTGCTGCTGGTTAGTCTCTGTAGGTATATCTGTAGTTGGATGATGCTTAGCCTCTGTATGTATACCTGTAGTTGGCTGATGCTTAGCTTCTGTAGGTATACCTGTATTTGGCTGCTGGTTAGCCTCTGTAGGTATACCTGTAGTTGGCTGCTGCTTAGCCTCTGTAGGTATACCTGTAGTTGGCTGCTGCTTAGCCTCTGTAGATATACCTGTAGTTGGCTGCTGCTTAGCCTCTGTCGATATAACTGTAGTTGGCTTCTGCTTAGCCTCTGTAGGTATATCTGTAGTTAGCTGCTGCTTAGCCTCTGTATGTATACCTGTAGTTTGCTGCTGCTCAGCTTCTGTAGGTATATCTGTTGTTTGCTGCTGCTTAGCTTCTGTAGGTATATCTGTAGTTTGCTGATGCTTAGCCTATGTAGGTATACCTGTAGTTGACTGCTGATTAGCCTCTGTAGGTATATCTGTAGTTTGTTGCTGCTCAGCCTCTGTAGGTATACCTGTAGTTGGCTTCTGTAAGTATACCTGTAGTTGGCTTACCTGTAGTTGGCTTCTGTAAGTATACCTGTAGTTGGCTGCTGCTTAGCCTCTGTAGGTATACCTGTTGTTTGCTGCTGCTTAGCCTCTGTAGGTATACCTTTAGTTTGCTGCTGCTAAGCCTCTGTAGGTATACCTGTGGTTTGCTGCTGCTTAGCTTTTGTATGTATACCTGTAGTTGGCTGCTGCTTAGCCTCTGTAGGTATACCTGTTGTTTGCTGCTGCTTAGCCTCTGTAGGTATACCTTTAGTTTGCTGCTGCTTAGCCTCTGTATGTATACCTGTGGTTTGCTGCTGCTTAGCTTTTGTATGTATACCTGTAGTTGGCTGCTGCTTAGCCTCTGTAGGTATACCTGTGGTTTGCTGCTGCTTAGCTTTTGTATGTATACCTGTAGTTGGCTGCTGCTTAGCCTCTGTAGGTATACCTGTGGTTTGCTGCTGCTTAGCTTTTGTATGTATACCTGTAGTTGGCTGCTGCTTAGCCTCTGTAGGTATACCTGTGGTTTACTGCTGCTTAGTTTTTATATGTATACCTGTAATTGGCTGCTGCTTAGCCTCTGTGGATATTCCTGTAGTTGGCTTCTGTAAATATACCTGTAGTTGGCTTCTGTAGGTATACCTGTAGTTTGCTGCTGCTCAGCTTCTGTAGGTATACTTGTAGTTGGCTGCTGGTTAGCCTCTGTAGGTATATCCGTAGTTGGCTGCTGCTTAGCCTCTGTAGGTATACCTGTAGTTGGCTATTGCTCAGCTTCTGTAGGTATACCTGTAGTTTGCTGCTGGTTAGCCTCTGTAGGTATATCTGTAGTTTGCTGCTGGTTAGCCTCTGTAGGTATATCTGTAGTTTGCTGCTGCTTAGTCTCTGTATGTATACCTGTAGTTGGCTGCTGCTTAGCCTCTGTAGGTATTATCTGTAGTTTGCTGCTGCTTAGCCTCTGTAGGTATATCTGTAGTTTGCTGCTGGTTAGCCTCTGTAGGTATACCTGTAGTTGGCTGCTGCTTAGCCTGTGTATGTATATATGTAGTTGGCTTCTGCTTAGCCTCTGTAGGTATACCTGTAGTTGGCTGCTGCTTAGCCTCTGTAGGTATATCTGTAGTTTGCTGCTGGTTAGTCTCTGTAGGTATATCTGTAGTTGGATGCTGCTTAGCCTCTGTATGTATACCTGTAGTTGGCTGATGCTTAGCTTCTGTAGGTATACCTGTATTTGGCTGCTGGTTAGCCTCTGTAGGTATACCTGTAGTTGGCTGCTGCTTAGCCTCTGTAGGTATATCTGTAGTTGGCTGCTGCTTAGCCTCTGTAGATATACCTGTAGTTGGCTGCTGCTTAGCCTCTGTCGATATAACTGTAGTTGGCTTCTGCTTAGCCTCTGTAGGTATATCTGTAGTTAGCTGCTGCTTAGCCTCTGTATGTATACCTGTAGTTTGCTGCTGCTCAGCTTCTGTAGGTATATCTGTTGTTTGCTGCTGCTTAGCTTCTGTAGGTATATCTGTAGTTTGCTGATGCTTAGCCTCTGTAGGTATACCTGTAGTTGACTGCTGATTAGCCTCTGTAGGTATATCTGTAGTTTGTTGCTGCTCAGCCTCTGTAGGTATACCTGTAGTTGGCTTCTGTAAGTATACCTGTAGTTGGCTTACCTGTAGTTGGCTTCTGTAAGTATACCTGTAGTTGGCTGCTGCTTAGCCTCTGTAGGTATACCTGTTGTTTGCTGCTGCTTAGCCTCTGTAGGTATACCTGTAGTTTGCTGCTGCTTAGCCTCTGTAGGTATACCTGTGGTTTGCTGCTGCTTAGCTTTTGTATGTATACCTGTAGTTGGCTGCTGCTTAGCCTCTGTAGGTATACCTGTTGTTTGCTGCTGCTTAGCCTCTGTAGGTATACCTTTAGTTTGCTGCTGCTTAGCCTCTGTAGGTATACCTGTGGTTTGCTGCTGCTTAGCTTTTGTATGTATACCTGTAGTTGGCTGCTGCTTAGCCTCTGTAGGTATACCTGTGGTTTGCTGCTGCTTAGCTTTTGTATGTATACCTGTAGTTGGCTGCTGCTTAGCCTCTGTAGGTATACCTGTGGTTTGCTGCTGCTTAGCTTTTGTATGTATACCTGTAGTTGGCTGCTGCTTAGCCTCTGTAGGTATACCTGTGGTTTACTGCTGCTTAGTTTTTATATGTATACCTGTAATTGGCTGCTGCTTAGCCTCTGTGGATATTCCTGTAGTTGGCTTCTGTAAATATACCTGTAGTTGGCTTCTGTAGGTATACCTGTAGTTTGCTGCTGCTCAGCTTCTGTAGGTATACTTGTAGTTGGCTGCTGGTTAGCCTCTGTAGGTATATCCGTAGTTTGCTGCTGCTTAGCTTCTGTAGGTATACCTGTTGTTGGCTACTCCTTAGCCTCTGTAGATATACATGTAGTTGGCTAATGTTCAGCTTCTGTAGGTATACCTGTAGTTGGTTGATGCTTAGCCTCTGTTTGTATACCTGTAGTTGGCTGCTGTTTAGCCTCTGTATGTATACCTGTAGTTTGCTGCTGCTTAGCCTCTGTTTGTATACCTGTAGTTTGCTGCTGCTTAGCCTCTGTAGGTATACCTGTAGTTTGCTGCTGCTTAGCCTCTGTAGATATACCTGTAGTTGGCTGCTGCTTAGCCTATGTATGTATATCCGTAGTTTGCTGCTGCTCAGCTTCTGTAGGTATACTTGTAGTTGGCTGCTGGTTAGCCTCTGTAGGTATACCTGTAGTTGACTATTGCTAAGCTTCTGTAGGTATACCTGTAGTTGGTTGCTGCTTAGCCTCTGTTTGTATACCTGTAGTTGGCTGCTGTTTAGCCTCTGTATGTATACCTGTAGTTTGCTGCTGCTTAGCCTCTGTATGTATACCTGTAGTTTGCTGCTGCTTAGCCTCTGTAGGTATACCTGTAGTTTGCTGCTGCTTAGCCTCTGTAGATATACCTGTAGTTGGCTGCTGCTTAGCCTATGTATGTATATCCGTAGTTTGCTGCTACTTAGCCTCTGTAGGTATACCTGTAGTTGGCTGCTGCTTAGCCTCTGTAGATATACCTGTAATTGGCTAATGTTCAGCTTCTGTAGGTATACCTGTAGTTAGATATTGCTCAGCTTCTGTAGGTATACCTGTAGTTGACTGCTGCTTAGCCTCTGTAGGTATACCTGTAGTTGACTGCTGCTTAGCCTCTGTAGGTATATCTGTAGTTTGTTGCTGCTCAGCCTCTGTATGTATACCTGTAGTTGGCTTCTGTAAGTATACCCGTAGTTGGCTTCTGTAGGTATACCTGTAGTTTTCTGCTGCTTAGCTTTTGTAGGTATACCTGTAGTTTTCTGCTGCTCAGTTTCTATAGGTATACCTGTAGTTGGCTGCTGCTCAGTTTCTGTAGGTATACCTGTAGTTGGCTGCTTCTCAGCTTCTGTAGGTATACCGGCAGTTTGCTGCTGCTTAGCTCCTGTAGGTATTCCTGTAGTTGGCTTCTAAACACTTATTCTTATTTCCTGACTTCCGCAATATATTTCCTACATGAAAGGAACAAGTTCTAACCACCAGTAGATCACTGTGAATAACGTCGACCATTTTTTTTATATTCGGTTAATTTAACAATAACAGTTACTGCTGTACGGCTTTCAAACTTGGTACAAACCTAACATCTACAATACAACATTAGATAATGATACTGACAGTTTTGTATCAGAAAATTTCAACAACCATTATTTTTATGGAAACTGCGGGGATTTGGAATCATTTGGTTAGAGGAGGGTGTTGAGAACTTTACTCAATTCGAGGCTCCTGTCATCCATGTTAATAAATGAGTGGAGGAGGGTGTTGAGAACTTTACTCAATTCGAGGCTCTTGTCATCCATGTTAATTAATGGGTGGAGGAGGGTGTTGAGAACTTTACTCAATTCGAGGCTCCTGTCATCCATGTTAATTAAATGGTGGAGGAGGCTCCTGTCATCCATGTTAATTAATTGGTGGAGGAGGGTGTTGAGAACTTTACTCAATTCGAGGCTCCTGTCATCCATGTTAATTGGTGGGGAAGGTGTTGAGAACTTTACTCAATTCGAGGCTCCTGTCATCCATATTAATTGGTGGAGGAGGGTGTTGAGAACTTTACTCAATTCGAGGCCCCTGTCATCCATGTTAATTAATTGGTGGAGGAGGGTGTTGAGAACTTTACTCAATTCGAGGCTCCTGTCATCCATGTTAATTGGTGGAGGAGGGTGTTGAGAACTTTACTCAATTCGAGGCTCCTGTCATCCATGTTAGTTAATTGGTGGAGGAGGGTGTTGAGAACTTTACTCAATTCGAGGCTCTTGTCATCCATGTTAATTAATGGGTGGAGGAGGGTGTTGAGAACTTTACTCAATTCGAGGGTGTTGAGAACTTTACTCAATTCGAGGCTCTTGTCATCCATGTTAATTAATGGGTGGAGGAGGGTGTTGAGAACTTTACTCAATTCGAGGCTCCTGTCATCCATGTTAATTAATGGGTGGAGGAGGGTTTTGAGATCTTTACTCAGTTCGAGGCTCCTGTCATCCATGTTAATTAATGGGTGGAGGAGGGTGTTGAGAACTTTACTCAATTCGAGGCTCCTGTCATCCATGTTAATTAATGGGTGGAGGAGGGTGTTGAGAACTTTACTCAATTCGAGGCTCCTGTCATCCATGTTAATTAATGGGTGGAGGAGGGTGTTGAGAACTTTTTTCAATTCGAGGCTCCTGTCATCCATGTTAATTAATGGGTGGAGGAGGGTGTTGAGAACTTTACTCAAATCGAGGCTCCTGTCATCCATGTTAATTAATGGGTGGAGGACACTCATGCACTGTACACACGCACTGCACACACACACACACACACACATACACACTGTACACATGCACCAAACACACACACACACACACACACACACACACACACACACACACACACACACACATGCACTGCACACATGCACTGCACACACGCACTACACACACGCATTGCACACACGCACAGTACACACACACTACACACACGCATCCTATGTGTATGTCTCTATAGAAAGGTGGAGCTACTGTGCGCGCATCCTATGTGTCTGTCTCTATAGAAATGTGGAGCTACTGTGCGGGCATCCAATGTGTCTGTTTCTATAGAAAGGTGGAGCTACTGTGCGCGCATCCTACGTGTCTGTCTCTATAGAAAGGTGGAGCTACAGTGCACGCATCCAATGTGTCTGCCTCTATAGAAAGATGGAGCTACTGTGTACGCATCCAATGTGTCTGTCTCTATAGAAAGGTGGAGCTACTGTGCACGCATCCAATGTGTCTGTCTCTATAGAAAGGTGGAACTACAGTGCACGCATCCAATGTGTCTGCCTCTATAGAAAGGTGGAGCTACTGTGCACGCATCCAATGTGTATGTCTCTATAGAAAGGTGGAGCTACTGTGCACGCATCCAATGTGTCTGTCTCTATAGAAAGGTAGAGATACTGTGCGCGCATCCAATGTGTTTGCTCTATAGAAAGGTGGAGCTACTGTGCACGCATCCAATGTGTCTGTCTCTATAGAAAGGTTGAGCTACTGTGCACGCATCCAATGTGTTTGTCTCTATAGAAAGGTGGAGCTACTGTGCGCGCATCCTATGTGTCTGTCTCTATAGAAAGGTGGAGCTACTGTGCGCGCATCCTATATGTCTGTCACTATAGAAAGGTGGAGCTACTGTGCGCGCATCCAATGTGTTTGTCTCTATAGAAAGGTGGAGCTACTGTGCGCACATCCTATGTGTATGTCTCTATAAAAAATGTGGAGCTACTGTGCAGGTATCCAATGTGTCTATTCCACGGTCAGAAAATACACCGACAACAGTTGTCTTTCCTGCTTTTTTTATCACTATCATTTTCCCAAGGTGACTTATTGTCGGTACTATAGCAACGCGAATAAATAATGTGTTTGATGGAATTTGCCATTTACTGCTGGTATGTTATATAAACGTGAATCAAAAGCAACTAATGTCCAGCAGACATATAGGCTTCTCTGTCGGAAGTCACGTGAAGCTATCCACAGACAGAGGTCTAAATCAATGGTAACACGAGTCGTGGTAGGACGAGGGTACATTGATCAAGCGCCATAAATGGACGATTGTTGCCATTATCCAGCATGAGGTGTTTAAAATCGTTTTATTATGATTGCTGTAATAGATAATGGCAGTGTTAGTAATTAAACAATAGCATCTCCATCATAATCTTGCACGATGGGGCGACGGGGTCATTCGTCATCATTACTGTCATTTAGCTGACAAAATAACAATGTATCGTATTAAGTCTTTGTCTAGCAGATTCACCAACGTGTGATACATAATTTATGAGGTAGCTTTTTTTTAATAGGGTGTATCGAGGAAATTATTGACCTACTTTTGGTGGGAACATAATGATGTCATGAAGATGTCAGTGTCTATGAAGATTTATTGTTTGGCGTGCTTGTTTCGGCCACTTTTTTTCCACTTTTCAGAAACAATTATCTACTAACTAAATCAGATATATCTGTGAAACAGCTATTTTTAGAAGTAAATAAAAATATCTTACTTTTTGAAATCGGTTGAGAAATGTTTTTTGATAGGCATTATTAATGCAAAAATTCTGCTCAATCAAAAATTAGATAAATAAATGCTTTTTTAGAATTTCTATCCAAAAATGGTTTAAATGTGTCAAATAAATCCAAATTAAGACCCCCTGACAGTTTTATTGCAAATTATTAACTGATTTCTAATTTTTTTCTGGTCCCAGCAACAAGGAGTTAACATGGTAAAACATACGCCCCTAACAATAATAAACAAGAGACCCAAGAGAGCATGTGGACGCTCTACGGGCTAAAGATAAAGTTTATGTATAAGGGGCCATAACTCTTTCAAATATCATTCAACCGGAACATGGCGATGAAATACGCAACTAGGTTTGGTATTGATCATCCCTGCCAAGTTTCGTTGAAATCCAGCCAGAGGTTCAAGAGAACTAGTCTGTATAAAGTTAGTGTATTAAAACTCTGCCAAAATTCATTCAACCAAAACACGGCAATGACAGGTGCAACTAGGCTTGGTACTGATCATTCCCACTAAGATTCGTTGAAATCCGGCAAGGAGTTTAGAAGAGACTAATCTGGATAAAGTTTGTCTATTAAAACCTTTAAAGGACCATAACTCTTTCAACCGGAATATGGCGATGATATGCACCACTAGGCTTGATACTGATCATCCTTGCCATGTTCGATGAAATCCAGCCAGAGGTTCACGAGAACTAGCCCGTAAAATGTGTGTGTATAAAAAACCTTTAAAGGGCCATAACTCCGCCAACAATCTGTAAACCGGAACGCGACGACGATATTGCTGATCATCTCTGTAGTTTCGTTAAAATCTGGCGAGGGTTCAGAAGAACTAGTCCAGACAAAGTGTGTGTATTAAAACCTTTAAAGGGCCATAACTCTACCAAAATTAATTCAGCCGGAACACGGTGATGATATGCACAACTAGACCTGGTACTGATCATCTCAGAAAAGTTTCACACGACGGACGGACGACGGACACTAAAATAATTATTACAATGAAAGAACAAGGATTTTGATAAAAGATGGTGGTAGAAACAAGGGGCTAACACCATAACGTAACATACAATTAACTTAATTGACCAGTAAATATCAATGTGATGGTTATAATTGTGTTGTTCTTATCCAGAATCTAAACGGACCACGGACAACACACCATCCCATAAGCCCTGCTGGCCCTTTGCAAGTAGAGTTAAAAACAAATGTAATACTGATGGACGGACAATGGTAACACTATATGCCCGCACCAATTTCAATGTTGGGCATAAAAACACTTGACAACTATAAATAAATACAAATTTAAAAACATTTCCCATTTCATGTACTCCTATCGAGCAATAGGCCCTCATTTTGTCAAATTCCATCGTGCGGACAATATTAATGCATGCAATTTTTAAAAAATAAATTCCCTTAATACATCAAACAAATGACAACTGATCAGCTACAGGCAAGATTTACCTTAAGGGGTACAATTCTATTAGTTTTGGAACACAAGAACGTATTCCACGAACTATTGAGATCTGGTTATATCAAACGAGCAGTCCTTTGTGAAATCAAGAACATTAAAAGCGATTAGTTTTAGAACATGTCATCCAGAATAGCGTCTCCTGGGAGCATTTGGATCTTTGATGCAAGAGAAGCAAATATATTAGATGGCATAATTTGGTTTCTACTGTTGTTAATCCAAAGGATACAATAAACTCAATATTATTGCTTTATGCGAGAAGAGCTCTTACCATAAAACAAGATCCCCCTTACAGTCATATATGAAATATTAATCTTCTCATATGATTTCATAACATGTAGGTTTTACTGACAGATCATACTACCCAATCATGAAATTAATTATTTTTTACGACGTGTCGCATGCCATAATTGGCTTATATTTAATTACAGAGCATGAACTTGATCGATGAAGGCAACAAGAGGTCAATGCCCTTAAAGCTCTACTGATAGGTTTTGATAGCTAGATCAGCATTCCTGTGAAGTTTTATGAAAATCTGTCAAGTAGTTTCAGAGGAGTAGTCGCTACAAGTTTTTACTATATAACTCTATGTAAACATAGATAGCCGCTGGCAGCCATGTTTAACGTAGAATCAAAACAATCAAAACAATTTTCGATAAGGATCAACATGTCATGCTGATCATTTTAGAAAAAGTCCCATATTAATATCACTTATAGTTTTCAAGAAGTAGTCACTACAAACTTGTTTTTTAAAAAATTAATTTTAGCTTTGGTGGCCATCTTTGATTTCGCATCAACATGAATTTTTGCTAGGATCAACTATACATCATGGGCAACATTCCTGTAAAGTTTCATAAACATCCATCCAGTAGTTTCAGAGGAGTAGTCACTACAAACAAGAGGTCAATTACCTTCAAGCTCTACTGATAGGTTTTGATAGCCAGATCAGCATTCCTGTGAAGTTTCATGAAAATATGTCAAGTAGTTTCAGAGGAGTAGTCGCTACAAGTGTTTTCTATATAACTCTTATGTAAACAAAGATGGCTGCTGGCAGCCATGTTTAATGTTGAATCAAAATAATTTTCAACAAGGAACATCATGTCATACTGTTCATTTCAGAAAAAGTCCCGTATCAATATCACTTATAGTTTTCAAGAAGTAGTTGCTACAATTGTTGTTTTTTTAATTATTTTTTAGCTGTGGCGGCCATATTGAATTTCCGGCCGACCTGAATATTTGCTAGGATCAACTAGACATCAAGACCAACATTCCTGTGAAGTTTCATGAAAATCCGCCAAGTAGTTTCCGAGGAGTAGTCGCCACAAAAAAATGTTTACAGACGGACAGACAGACGGATGACGCACCACGGCATAAGCTCTTCTGATCTTTGATCAGTAGGTCTAAAAATCACTCTCAAGGTAAGGCCAAATAAAAACCTGTGTTTTCCGGTGGCCCGACCCTTTAAGGGGCAACCCTAAAACTTTTATGGAAAAAAAAAATTAAATTTGTTCTGAACAATGATTTATCACAATATATCGAGGTAAACTGACATCACAGAGAAACTTTTAGTTGTATCATCAACTTGTATGGGGATTATGAGATAAATACATGTAGAATCTCACAGGGGATTATGAGATAAATACATGTAGAATCTCACATCTGTATGGGGATTATGAGATAAATACATGTAGAATCTCATCTGTATGGGGATTATGAGATAAATACATGTAGAATCTCACATCTGTATGGGGATTATGAGATAAATACATGTAGAATCTCACTTGTATGGGGATTATGAGATAAATACATGTAGAATCTCACATCTGAATGGGGATTATGAGATAAATACATGTAGAATCTCACATCTGTATGGGGATTATGAGATAAATACATGTAGAATCTCACATCTGTATGGGGATTATGAGATAAATACATGTAGAATCTCACATCTTGCTCCTTCTTTTTTTCGTCTATTAATTTGATGGTCTGAACTTGTGCCCAGTGTTTATTTAGCCTATTTTTGAAAGAATTTACGTGGGGTGCCTCAAGTACTGTGTTAGGCAGTTTATTCCAAGATTTTACCACTCTGTAGGCAAATGATTTCTTTCTTATTATCTATTTTTGCCCTTTTTGAATATTTTCTTAGGGTTTCCACTGGTGCCAATATTCGGGGCTTGTGTGAAAAGTATATTTTTGTCAATAATATTGATATTGTTTAATATCTTATAAACCTGGATCACATTGGCCCGCTCTCTTCTATATTCAAGGGTTGGTAGCCCTAGCATAGTAAGTCTTGTATGGTAAAGGAAATTTCTGAGGTTACCCACCATCCTAGTAGCCCTTTTTTGGACATTTTCAATGGCAATACGGTCCTTTTTAAGGTAGGGGGCCCACACCACCGTAGCATACTCAAGGTGGGGTCTGACTAAAGATTTGTAGAAGCACAGAAACATTTCTTTGTGATATATGTAAAGGTTTTGAAGATTAGGCCAAGGTTTCTATTGCCTTGCACACCTTTTCACATGTTTAGAAAATGTGAGCTTAGAGTCAAACGTTACACCTAGGTCTTTTTCCTCTAATACCTTAGAAATTTCTTCGACATTATTGTCCTTATCTTTAATGTAGAACACATTATTTCCCAAGTGGAGGTGTTTACATTTTTTGGCATTAAATGTCATTTGCCACCTTTTTGCCCAATCACATGCATTAAAAATGTTTGAGTTGTGGTGATAAGTTACATCCCCACCCGCAACCCCCACTGATGTAGGGAATGTTTCATAAGAGAAAAGGAATTATGGTGTGGACAAGATCTTTCATTATCCTGTCATGGTGACCTTGACCTTTGAGCCACTGAAAAAATCAAAAGCGGTCATCATCTCACCACACAGTCTACCCAAGAAATTTGCTTTATGGGAAAAGGAGTTACAGTGCGGACATTTTACACCACTATTGGTCAACTGTTTTTTTAAGTCGCCCTACCCTAGAAAAATGCAATGTATTACATCGCCATTTTGTTTTTCGGCTGTCAATAAAATTGCATGTAGTGGGGAGAAAATGAATTTTTGGCTTTGCGATGCTTAGAAGATGGCTACGCGAAGATTGCAAACAGATTCAGGAGCGTCCGTTTTCATTCTTTTCAATCATATCAGATACAAAAACATATAGAATGTAATAAAAAAAAAATCGACGTCTAGGAACCCTGAAATGCACAGTAGTTAGCACATTCTATGTGAAAGAATTTTTTGTTTCGACACTCGTTTCAGTCAAAGTTTTGTTTTTTCATACACAATTTAACTAGTACCTATAACCGACAGAGAAGCCAGCATTTTGTTTTAAGGTAAACTTTTCAAATGAAATCAATTGAGAAATAACAATTTCACATGCCCAAGTATTTTAAAAATATTGTTCCTCAGAATACTTGTGTCACCTGCTGTGTGTTCAATTCAGCACGGACAATCTGATTATAAAGTCTGTAGAAATGAGGTGCAATCCCTCATGAATTATAGAGCAATTTATTTTCTAATTGTTTAAGGTTCATGAAAAGAAGCATATTTTTGCATTGAATAATTGATGAGGAAAATATAAAGTTTAATGATCAAAGGTCTATAATTACCAAATCATGAACTATGTTACTTTGCAGGTAATAGTTTTTTCTTGCATACCGGATAAGGTTATCTGCATTTTACATGGGTGATGGAAAGCCTGATCTTACACATGGGGGAAGTTAAGTGTCACGCGCATCAATAATGACGTCAGTAACGTGAAAGATGCATGATGTCATTGTGAAAAAAACATGTAAAACGTGAGTTATTGGTCAAAGCACAAAATGTTAATGATATGCAAGAAAAAGAATCAAAAATGGGTATTTAGGTCAGATACAGAATTCCAGCCCTTGGTATAATTGTTTTAATCGGAACCTCGACAGAGCCTCGGTTCCGATAAAAACAATTATACCTCCAGTTGGAATTCCCGATCTTTACCGGATACCCAAGTTGGATTCTTAATTGAAAATGGGCAAATCTCTGTCGTAATGAAATACAGAGTTACTGGGCAGATCACCGACATTTAATAACTGATAATGAAGAGCTGTGTAATGACCATAGATCAATATTTTGCCCAGTTCTGAGCTACATGTAGGTAAGCCTGAACATTAAAAGTTTTGTAAAATGGGGCATAACTCTACCGAAATGAGTCGGAGTTATGGGACATGTCAGTCACATTGAATAATTGACAATTTGTTTGTTTGTTTGAATGAATGGTGTTTACGTCAATTTTAGCACATTTCAGGCCATATATATTACTGTCGATTTTTCTTTGTGGTAGAGGCAGACCACTCCATTTTTCCTGGGTAGTGCCAGTACTGTATATCTCCCACCACCCCAATAATTGATATAGGAAAGCTGTATAAAGTTACATGACAACAGGTCAGTATTTTGCCAAGTTATGAGCTAGGCGAGAGGTTGCAGGTTATGAGCTAGGTGAGAGGTTGCAGGTTATGAGCTAGGTGAGAGGTTGCAGGTCATGAGCTAGGTTAGAGGTGGCAGGTCATGAGCTAGGTTAGAGGTGGCAGGTTATGAGCTAGGTTACAGGTGGCAGGTTATGAGCTAGGTGAGAGGTTGCAAGTTATGAGCTAGGTTAGAGGTTATGAGCTAGGTGAGAGGTTGCAGGTTATGAGCTAGGTGAGAGGTGGCAGGTTATGAGCTAGGTGAGAGGTGGCAGGTTATGAGCTAGGTGAGAGGTTGCAGGTTATGAGCTAGGTGAGAGGTTGCAGGTCATGAGCTAGGTTAGAGGTGGCAGGTTATGAGCTAGGTTACAGGTGGCAGGTTATGAGCTAGGTGAGAGGTTGCAAGTTATGAGCTAGGTTAGAGGTTATGAGCTAGGTGAGAGGTTGCAGGTTATGAGCTAGGTGAGAGGTGGCAGGTTATGAGCTAGGTGAGAGGTGACAGGGTATGAGCTAGGTGAGAGGTTGCAGGTTATGAGCTAGGTGAGAGGTGGCAGGTTATGAGCTAGGTGAGAGGTGGCAGGTTATGAGCTAGGTGAGAGGTTGCAGGTTATGAGCTAGGTTAGAGGTGGCAGGTCATGAGCTAGGTTAGAGGTGGCAGGTTATGAGCTAGGTTACAGGTGGCAGGTTATGAGCTAGGTGAGAGGTTGCAAGTTATGAGCTAGGTTATAGGTTATGAGCTAGGTGAGAGGTTGCAGGTTATGAGCTAGGTGAGAGGTGGCAGGTTATGAGCTAGGTGAGAGGTGGCAGGTTATGAGCTAGGTGAGAGGTGGCAGGTTATGAGCTAGGTGAGAGGTGGCAGGTTATGAGCTAGGTGAGAGGTGGCAGGTTATGAGCTAGGTGAGAGGTTGCATGTTATGAGCTAGGTGAGAGGTGGCAGGTTATGAATGAGCTAGGTGAGATGGCAGGTTATGAGATAGGTGAGAGGTTGCAGGTTATGAGCTAGGTGAGAGGTTGCAGGTTATGAGCTAGGTGAGAGATTGCAGGTTATGAGCTAGGTGAGAGGTGGCAGGTTATGAGCTAGGTGAGAGGTTGCAGGTTATGAGCTAGGTGAGACGTGGCAGGTTATGAGCTAGGTGAGAGGTGGCAGGTTATGAGCTAGGTGAGAGGTTGCAGGTTATGAGCTAGGTGAGAGGTTGCAGGTTATGAGCTAGGTGAGAGGTTGCAGGTTATGAGCTAGGTGAGAGGTTGCAGGTTATGAGCTAGGTGAGAGGTTGCAGGTTATGAGCTAGGTGAGAGGTTGCAGTTAAAGATTTATGAAAGGGTGGCATACCTAGTTTCATGAACACCGGTAGGTCAAATGTTTTTCAAGCTATGGCCAAGATAAGGTTGCAGGTTGAGGTGTGACAGACGGACAACAAAGTGATCCCTAAGTGTCTGCCATGCTATGCAGGAGACACAATATTGTATTTTGGCTTTATATATATATTTTCAAATTAAGGTATTCACCATTAAAAATTCCAACATACGGTCAAAATTGTTCATGTAAATGCGGAAAAACCTTTGGCTGAATTGAATTGGATTTTATAGTCGCACCAACAGCTAAGGTCATATGGCGACTTTCCAGCTTCCATTGGTGGAGGAAGACCCCAGGTGCCCCTCTGGGCAATTTTCGTGCACGGGCGGGCACCTGGGTAGAACCACCGACGTTCCGCAAGCCAGCTGGATAGCTTCTCACATAAAGATTCCTAGGACCTTTGGCTGAAACATACTCCCCAACACTGTTCAAACCTCAGTGGATGGAACACTGCAGCTGTCACAAAAGAATAAGAATCACTGACAAGAGGCAATGTGGCAACAATTCAAAACACAACAAAACTGCAGTTTTTACATTTTAATTTATCAGCATGCATTTGGACATGTTTCAAACACAAAATGGTAAAGATAACAAATGGCAGCATACAACTAGCCTCCTGAAGCAAAGATCTAGAAATAAATACACCAACCCAACAATCTTAAACTTCTGTCTTAAAATGTTTAGATGATAAATGGACCACTTATTTAAATTGTACGGTTATTTTAAATTAAGGCAAGATATAAAGACAAATAATCTGTTAAAAATAAACCCTTTTCTTCCATGTTTTAATAATTACATTTATTTTCTCTTATTTTAAAAGGGTTGATGCACTAATTTCAAACAAGATTTATTTAAAAGGGCTCTGAAGCTTGCAAAAAGCTGCAAGAATCATCAGAATGTCTAGACAAATAAAGGAGATAAATTATAGATGTAAAATATATAAATTGTATGTTTATTTTTCATTTGCAGTGATTTTCTTTGCTTTAAAATACACCAATATGCCATATATGGTAAAAAGGTGCGATGACGTCATCGTTCAAAGATGGCTGCCTCCTTTTATGTTTCTTTGCAAATTTTCAATAGGTCATATCTCCTTTATTTTTCTAATTTTGATAATTCTTTCAGCTTTTTAAAGTTTTTCAGAGGCCTTGAGAATAGTGCATCAACCCCCTAAATACGACCTACTTGAGCAAACACATTTCACAACAAACCTCAAATTCAGTGTAGTTATTATAAATAAAGGCATGTAAATGCTATACATGTTAACAAACAATTCTAAAACTCCGACATCTAATCTCAATACAATAAAATGATCATCTAAAAATGTTGATTGTATTAAGACATGGAGACATACAAGTGTTGAAGAACTATTTTTTGTTTACTTTTTACTTCCTAAAAAACTTCATAAACATGTCCGCATTTATAAATATCTACACCTAGTTAGGACGATTCTTGTCCGACGTATGCAGAATTTCATTTAGTTTTATTTAAAAAAAGCATCTCTCATAGAAAACCCTGACAGGAACAAATTGTGCGAATGCCATCCAGATCATACTCATGTATAGAGCCAAAACTTTACAATTTATTGTAGATTAATTTAATTTCCACTTTCAAGATACCTGACAACCTTTAATTTCACCCAAAATGATTTTCAAAGCCAGCTTCTTTTGATGCTGTTAAGGTGAATGTTAAACTCTATAGAGGATCTATAAGCATTGTTATAGAGGATCTATAAGCATTGTTTTTTTCTTTTCAAAATAACGAATTTCCAGAAAGGAGAATAACTTGACAATATATAAAGTATTCAAACATGTAAATTGGACCTAAAGATTGCCGTGTGTTCCTATTAAATCTATAATTAGCTTCACTAACAGATTACTGCTTTTAAAATACAACTGGATCCTCATCCTGAATGAAACTGAATGAAACGGACTTCAGAGCTGTAGATAATTTTTGACTGCAATAAGTATTTACTCATCAAATTCAAAATGAATGAGTAAAAGGAACTCGTTCAGAGTAAACAATCTCTTTAAATAGTTGATGCTTTCAAAATGGATGTGAATAAATACATTTTAAATGAAATAAATATTCTGAGTCAGTAAAAACAAAAGAAAAACTGTATGACCTTAATATTATACACATGCTTGGAAAAATGTTCATCATGTAAATAAGGAATAAACTGTTCCATAGGACAATTAATACAACTATAATACTAATGATTTTTAAAAGTTACGAGTATTTGTAGTAAGCCGGTGAGTAATGATACTCACAATTTTAAAAAACTGAGTTTTTTATACAAAAAAAGTATGAGTAAAATACTCAAAAACTCAGCTTATCTACAACTCTGTAACAGAATAAGCCATGATCTGGATCGCCTTTATACAGTCCAGCACGTGAAACATGAATACATCAAGTTATACATAGCACCTATTACAAATAACAACACAATAGGAGAAAAGAAAATTAAAAAACGCCCTATGGAAAAACAGAGGTGTTTGTATAAAACATGTGAGAGGTATCCAGAAATAATTAAAATCCTACACAAGATAACGATTCACAGAATAAAACCTGTAGTGATGACTGGAATGCAGAGCAATAAATCATTGAGTGACTGAATTCAATTAAACGAAATGGATATGAAATCAGTTCAACATAAAAAAATAAACTGCCAAAAGTGAAAGTTGAGAAATAAGTGTATTTTTGTGTGTATTTTTGACAACTTTGGCATGATATGTCTGATCTGAATCCAAACCCTACAGCCCAAAAACGTTCAACTTCTCGATAAAAATATTTGGATTGGTATCAACAGGCGACAATAACGCGAGATTCTCGTCTGCAAACATAACTGCTGTCGCAAACATAATCAAGATAAAAGTAAACAATTCTGCCATTTCCAATTTCACGAAGATATTTTCCTAAATGATGCATAAACATATTTTCACGATGATGTAAGGTTGGTAAATAATTAATAAATGTCTCTAATTTGCAGACAGTAATTTGCAGACGCAGTGCTGGTATCCAGGATTAATGTGATGGGCCGTTAATGGCAGACGGTTCAAATTTAGTAAAATATTTATTGTAGACAGCAACACTAGATCAAAATAGGTGAACTTGTAGAACAGTGACTGTTTTTATAATTATAAGAATCTTTCATGGGTATCCGGTGAAGATCGGGAATTCCAACACCAGGTATAATTATTTTTATCGGAACTGAGGCTCTGCCGAGGGTTGGAATTTCCCTATCTGAACCGGATTCCCATGATTGATATTTTTTCTTGCATATCATTTACATTCTGAGCATTGCTGTTGCCAACTACTAACGGTTTGCCTGTTTATTTACACGATGACATCATGCAACTGTCATTGTTGATATCAATGCGCCACTTTTATGTTTACCCATGTGTAAGATCAGGATTCCATCACCTATGTAAAACGCGGATAACCTTATCTGGTATGCAAGAAATTGCTATTAATGTCATCTACCTTGCACCCTCATATCCTGACAATGATTTAGCAAAAAAACTTGTATCTATCACACAGGGTATCATGATCTTGTGTAAACGACATTGGCAATCTGTGTGTATTTAATTTACAACTGTGTTATAAGGTTTTATGAAGTCTTATAAAAGGTATATAATAAACATGATTACTGAGCGAGTGCATTGGAAGCTTGCATCGCCTCGTGGGTATGCCACATCTCCTGGATCACACCTGCAGCCTCTCCAGGCGAGGCATGAACATTCCTTTCATTCACTCGCCATGACGAGTGCTCATTGATGCAGGATGAGTAGAAATTCAGATAAATTCTTTAAAAACTTACCAATTTGACCATTCAAATATTACATAGGACTAGCAACACAGAATTAATTTTTTTTGTCGTGCAAGGTGATATAAGCTCCAGAACACTTCATCGTAATATTCCTATTAAATTCATATCATACATTTGTAAGTGTTTCGTCTACTCTCTTTCACCAAAGATTACCAGAGTCTTTAATCATTTATACATTTTAAGCATTCTGTCTCTCTTTTATTAAACATTAAACCTCCAGACAACAGAGATAAACAAGCTGAAAAAGCTAATATAATATGTACAATTACGAATGCCTGGTTTACTGTACACTATATGAAATAAATTAAATATCCTTATGGTACAATGGTTATCCTATATAATACATTTTCACAATGAAAAACGTATCTGTATATGTTTTAAGACACTTTTCAACATATTTTCCTACAAAATCTTAAAAATTAGGTTTAATACACAAATCTTTTGAAATACGCTATGTATTAGGTACTTTACAACATGTGTTGTAGTTACCACTGTTGTAGTTACTTCTTCCTCTTATATGTGGCTTTTTGTAAGCAGCTACGATACGGTTCAAATCTGGGGATCTTGGCTCAAAATAAAGGTACTTAGAACGTTAACCTTAGAACGTTAACAACAACAACTTGAATGTGGCAAACAAATGTTAAACACATTTGTTAAAAAGAGGTTAATGTTCAAATTATAGGATTTTTAAGGCTCTTTTGAGAAAATGTTCCACTTCAGGATAAAAATTATGATATCAATAAACATAATTATTGTGCGAGCACTATGTGCTAATTGTTCTGGTCCAAAAACTTAATTTGCTACATTTTTTTTTTGAAGGGTTCGGGCGCAATTGCTATATTAACCCCAGTGTGTAAATGCTACATTAACCCCAGTGTGTAAATGCTACATTAACCCCAGTGTGTAAAGCTATGATAGCACATATTATGGTGCAAAATGAATTTCATTGTAAATAATCAGTTCAGACTCACACATTATGTTTAGGCCCTTTAGAACAGACACCATTATTAACCCTTAACCCGCTACATAGATATAATGGACTGTTCTTTCTTTGAATTAAGACCATTCCATTTATGTGACAGAGGGGTGTTTTGGGGAAATGATTGATCAGCAGCCAGGCATAGTAAATGCTGATCTACTCAAGGAAAGCCTGATGTACCCACTATAAAGTAGTTACCAACAAGAATCACAAGACAGAAACAGCTGAATAACTTAGTGATCTCAGTATGACATCTATACACAGGTATTACATAAAGTTTCTTAAGAAATAAATGATTGTCCTTGAACAGGAAACTTTCAACGATGATTTATGACATGTACATGTATAGCTTAAAGACAAGGGAAGCTTCTAGAACTTCACAAATAATAAATAGGGTAGGTTACCATAGAGCTAACACGGAGATTCAATAGCTGGACTCACACAGAACATCATATAGCTAAAGCAATGAGGAAACGCACATACAAATACAGCAGCTGAATTCCTACACATGTTTGTTTGTTGTAATGTCACATTTGGATTTACTTAACATATCCTTTTTCAATGTCTCCTTCGCAAGGAGTTCTTTAATGTCATCTGTCTGTATTGCTTTCCTCGAGCCATCACAGAATATCACATATTATTACTACACATCAGTTAACGGATCAGATCAACAGCTGCACTCCTCACCCTCTGCATGAAGCCACGTCTTCATTTTCCACCTTTGTCACAAAATCCCTCGGCAATCTTTGTGCAATCCTCCTCGACAGGAAGCCAGTGCCATGCCTTCATTTTCCACCTTTGTAACAACTCACTCATGGGACCATTCAAGAATAGCTGCACAGGAACCACTCAGAAATCTGTTATATGGAGCACTCCAATATCTGTTGCACGGGAATTTGTCATTTTTCACGAAGCTAGCAGCATAGGTCTTGTCGCAATAGGTCAAACTCCCCGAGTAACAGCAGATCTTTGTTTTCATTTCTTAAATTCCTACACTTGTGTTTGTCAAGATCATTTCTTGGATTCCGACACTTGTGTTTGTCAAGATCATTCCTTGGATTCCGACAGTTGTGTTGGTCAAGATCATTCCTTGGATTCCGACACTTAAGTTTGTCAAGATCATTCCTTGGATTCCGACACTTGTGTTGTCAAGATCATTCCTTGGATTCCGACACTTGAGTTTGTCAAGATCATTTCTTGGATTCCGACACTTGTGTTTGTCAAGATCATTCCTTGGATTCCGACACTTGTGTTTGTCAAGATCATTCCTTGGATTATGACACTTGTGTCTGTCAAGATCATTCCTTGGATTCTGACACTTGCAGGGGTAAAAGTTTGAAAACTCCAAAATACTGAAATAGGGTGGTTCTCACTAAAAGTGTTACTTTTGGAGTACATTATATAAGAGAAATATTTTCAAAAATACTGAATTCAGTATTAATACTGAAAACTTTTACCCCTGCACTTGTGTTTGTCGAGATCATTCCTTGGATTCCGACACTTGTGTTAGTCAAAAGATCATTCCTTGGATTCCGACACTTGTGTTTGTCAAGATCATTCCTTGGATCCAACAGTTGTGTTTGTCAAGATCATTCCTTGGATTCCGACACTTGTGTTTGTCAAGATCATTCCTTGGATTCCGACACTTTGAGTTTGTCAAGATCATTCCTTGGATTCCAACACTTGAGTTTGTCAAGATCATTCCTTGGATTCCGACACTTGAGTTTGTCAAGATCATTCCTTGGATCCAACAGTTGAGTTTGTCAAGAGCATACCTTGAATTTGGACACGTGTTCATCATTATGTCACTACAATGAAATCCTGTCTGGATAAGTTATATTCATTTGATGTTTCACGAAGGCGTTGCCTTTCCGAAATGGAATCTTGCTGCCTGTTGTTCTTATCTAAACAATACTTGGGTCGAGCGCAATACCTGGGATCGATTGCAATTATAGATCGATTTATAATCAATGGGTGCACAGAGTGAATGTGCCAGTTGAAATATTTACATGCACGTAAATATACTGCACGTAAATATACTGTAAAGTTTAACAGACAGCGTTCAGCGTGCCAACAGTCTAACAAGGTGAATCCACCACCCTTACTGTTTATGGCCAATTACCAACCCACTAAACTCAAAGCCTCCATGTTTAAAGAATCTGAATCTATTAACATGTGTAACACACACATACCGATAATCTTCAGCAGTCCTAAGTTGCTTTATCACATTTCGAACTCATATTTAACAAATCCGGTCGATATTAACTCCTCCAGTTCTCAGTGAATTTGAATGCTAATAAACACACGTTGTGTATGAATCATAAACATGATAACCTCAAATACGTGAGATTCCATACTAACAAATTATGAGTCGAATTCTGTAGTGACCAACCCACATGAGAATGTTTGTATTTCATACACATGATTGTGGATTATTTACACTTCTGTACTATACAAGCGTTTGTATTTTATACAAATATTGTGTGTCCATTTCACTGTCACTTCACACGTCCATCTCATGGTTTCTGTGTCGACTGTGTGTCAGATTCATGGTTTAGGTGGGGAATCTGAAGCACCAGGCGCTCCTTCCGGAGGTTTCACAATTGTAAACGTTACCAAGTACTCAGGATACGACTGAAATTAACAGTAATTATATAAATGGAATGGTACATACTCAGGATACGACTGTAAGCGTAATTATATAAGTGTAATGGTACATACTCAGGATACGACTGTAAGCGTAATTATATAAGTGTAATGGTACACTTCTCACCAATATCAATATATGAGTTTACTTCAATACAATTTTTTATGTTTTGCCAAACTCTAAATTGGCTTTACCAAAAATATGTTTTAAAAGGGACACAAGGCAATTATTAGGTCTTATTTAACACATTTTCACGCATCAAAACAAACCAAATGTCTACAAAAGTATCTCCTTTTGTTCTTTCTAATACCCTCAATTCAATATGAAAGTTGATTGTTTTTAAAATTAAATAAGTGTTATAGAACCACTATCTGAAACTTTCACTTTAACAGCATGGAAATATTCTCGATTTTAAAATAATTTTGGGAGAAAATAAAGTAAGATTGCCAGAAAAGAGTAAAGCAGAATGCTTGTATTTAATATGACATATAATATCATATATTCACGAATCAATCAATGAATCAATAATCATGTTTTGCACCAAATCATTATCTAATAAATTCCAAATTTAATATCAAAACTGTTTAGGCAAGTAAACGAGTACGTACCTGTTCCCCTCTATAGACGACATACTCCGGGTATGTTAGGCCGCCCGTACTGGGCCGCCCTATCACAGAATGGTGGCCGGGCGGGGCGTGGGCCATCCTTATTGCACTGAACTGTAGGAACGACTTCCCTAAACCCACTCTACATAACAACAGTTGCCTGCAACACAAAACATTTCACTGTTAATAATTTACTGGCAACATTTCCATTAACAGTGAACCCTAGAAACCGTAATGCAGGCCAATATATGTAATTTTCATTTTGCAATGACTATATGATCCAATTTCTCTGGAAAACAACATGTCTATTTTCATTGGTTATGTACAACAAGCACAAGCTGATTCTTGGCCCAATGAATTTCTGAATTTCTAATTCGAAAAAAAAGGCCATACTTTTGCATAAAAGCATCACAAATTTATGGAACTAGTGTGCCTGAGTGACCTTGATGATTGTGAAGACTAACATTCGTTCTCGTTCATTATTGAATTTATTAGAGTTGGCGAAATGATATAATCCGAGGATTTTAGATTCTATTTATCACATAACTCACATATGGACTTTTATTGCATTTTGCCTGTCACTTTAACGCGCGAAACCGACATAAACCATGGGATTTGGATGTCATTATCGATTTATTTATTTTTGACAGCACATACTAGGCTTATTTGCATACTTATATAACTAGTGATATATCGAAAATATAGAATGGTGTTATTCCACTTTTACACTGTAAGTTATGTGATAAATATGAATAAACAACGCTGAAGTTATTAGAATTTGAAAACTTTAACACAAAACTCTAATGTAAATGTTGATACCTATCTCGCCACCTTCTTTGAAGGCAAGAAATCAGTAAAAGTTAACAAAAAGCTTTGCGACAGATTTTCTGACAATATCATTTACTGAGAAGATTCACAACTCCAATGTACTTACCTCGGACAAATATAACAAGATCTGTCTTTATGTTGGGGACAGCCTGTACCTCCACCAATACCATACACATACTGGTTAGATTTGGACGAATTCTCCGCAAAGTAGATTCCTACAAGTACGTAATCAGAAGGTCAGCAAATAAACGTGTGAAAACAACAGCTTTATCAACACGGATACCTATGGAAGGCAATGCCTTTACTCAGTTGTTAGTTTGTATTCTAATTTTGATAACATTTTTTATTATTATTAAGCCTATCATTTTCTATTTTTAAAGACATAAAAACACATTTTTACATTGTGACCAAAAACATTCTTGAATTTTTTAATGAAAACTGTCCTCAACAAATCTTTAGGGACATTCCCATCCCATCTTTAATTTTTGTTTAATGACTCATTAACAATAATTATCTAAGGTTATTTCGAGCTGCTGCAGAGAGGGGAACATAGGAATCGAGGAACCATGTCGGGGAACATAGGAATCAAGGAACCGTGTCGGGGAACATAGGAATCATGTCGGGAACATAAGAATCAAGGAACCGTGTCGGGGAACATAGGAATCAAGGAACCGTGTCGGGGAACATAGGAATCAAGGAACCGTGTCGGGGAACATAGGAATCAAGGAACCGTGTCGGGGAACATAGGAATCATGTCGGGAACATAAGAATCAAGAAACCGTGTCAGGCAACATATGAATTAAGGAACCGTGTCTTACCCTTACTATCGCATACATAACATGCTCGGAGGATAGACTAAGATACACGGGACCGCCCTGTTTACATCCCCAACTGATGGACAAGGCTAACAGAAGTGTCCTAAAGACACACCAAAGATACCCAGTGGCGCCAGTGGATGGACAAAGTTAAAAGAAGTGTCCTAAGAACACACCAAAGTTACCCAATGGCGCCAGTGGATGGACAAGGCTAACAGAAGTGTCCACACCAAAGTTACCCAGTGGCGACAGTGAGGCTCGACCCTATCTCGGATCCATGGTCAACATGTTATCCTCTGGGCCACTGTGGCCCATGGTCAACATGTTATCCTCTGGGCCACTGCGGCCCATGGTCAACATGATATCCTCCGGGCCACTGTGGCCCATGGTCAACATGTTATCCTCTGGGCCACTGTGGCCCATGGTCAACACAGTGTTCTCCCCAGGAATTTCTCAAGGCATGTCGCCTTTATCAGAGAAAATATGCTTCAGAGTGTATCCTTATACCTGACATCTGTATGTAAGGGTAGTTTGTCAGAGAGACACTTGATTTATATAAACAACAGGCTAGTGATTCTATATATTGTGTTTTAAACTTATTTGAGCTTATCAAAAATGAAATAATTGAAATGAGTTAATGTCTTTTCAAAATTAAGGCATGTTGCAAAAGCATTTTGGCTGTGAAGGCATGTTAAATGCGACATGCCTTAATAGCCTGGGGAGAACATTGCAACATGATATCCTCTGGGCCACTGCGGCCCATGGTCAACATGTTATCCTCCGGGCCACTGCGACCCATGGTCAACATGATATCCTCCGGGCCACTGCGGCCCATGGTCAACATGATATCCTCTGGGCCACTGCGGCCCATGGTCAACATGATATCCTCTGGGCCACTGCAGTCCATGGTCAACATGATATCCTTTGGGCCACTGCAGTCCATGGTCAACATGATATCCTCTAGGCCACTGCAGCCCATGTTCAACATGATATCCTCAGGGCCACTGAGGCCCATGGTCAACATGATATCCTCTGGGCCACTGCGGCCCATGGTCAACATGATATCCTCTGGGCCACTGCAGTCCATGGTCAACATGATTTCCACTGGGCAACTGCAGCCCATGGTCAACATAATATCCTATGGTCAACACGCTATCCTCTGGGCCACTGCAGCCTGTATTTACATCCGCAATGTATTTATTGTTTGGAACTGGCCAATATTGACAGAACGTACCTGCTCCAAACATTCCACCAATATACGCGTGTCTCTCATCGAAACCCTTTTGTACAATCGTCTGTATGAACGGAGAGCCGTGGAATAGCAGCCGTTCGTTGTCGTGACCGTGATTCTCGTCTGCAATTTCCTTCTTACGGTGCAGATATTTCTCCAGAAGCTTCTTATTACGGACCTTCTGAATCTACAAATGGAATTAATGACTAATGAAAGGTCTGATTTAGAAAAGTTAATGGAATAACTGATTAATGGTTTAGGGAACCACTCCAACACACAGGGCAGGAGGGAACACAGGGAATTTAAGAGTTAACCTATGAAACAGAGTTTTACATCTTATTAACACACCTATGTAATATTGGGACAGCAATCTCAGAGGGAGATGAGATGAATAATGAAGTGTCCCGTCAGACGAGCCTCCAGCTGACAGCAAACGGGAAGGTCTGAAGCTCTGAAGCTGAAAACCTTATCTACTGAGCTACCCATGAAACGGATATTTCAATTCCTCTGTTTTCCTATTATCACAGATTAAGAAATAGGTTCACACGATTTTCTCATAAAATGAAATAAACAGTAAAATGTTATGGCTCAAAGCACATTCATAAGACAATGGGGAATCTAGTTTATTATGGTAGAGTATGTTTACATCTGTGTCTGCTTGCAGTGCTACAAGAATATCAACTGCTTGGAGTTCCTAATTACCTAATAACATTGTAGACACTTTAATACATCAAAAGTGGGTAAGATGAGATCTGGTAAGTTTTAAAGATTTCCTATATATTAATGTAAAACTGTGATCCTTAGGTAGGGCTAATGTAACCCCAGGGTTACCATTTGAGAAAACTTGGTAGGGAACCATAACAAATGCTACATACAATAGAACAGTGCATACCTTAGATATAACGTGTAAGGAACCATAACAAATGCTACATACAATAGAACAGCACATACCTTGGATATAACGTGTAAGGAATCGTAACAAATCCTACATACAATAGAACAGTACATAAGTTAGATATAACGTGTAAGGAACCATAACAAATGCTACATACAATAGAACAGCACATACCTTGGATATAACGTGTAAGGAATCGTAACAAATCCTACATACAATAGAACAGTACATAAGTTAGATATAACGTGTAAGGAACCACAACAAATGCTACATACAATAGAACAGCACATACCTTGGATATAACGTGTAAGGAACCATAACAAATGCTACATACAATAGAACAGCACATACCTTGGATATAACGTATGTCATGAAGATGCCGCCAGCACGGTCCTTGTGTTCCCGGATGGTACTCTGCATCTGCTCCTCCACAGACTGGTACTCCTGATCATCGGGCGACAGGTCTATCAGGATGGTTCCCTGTGTAGACTGGAATGAGTTACCTCCACCTGCCAAAGCAACATGCCATAATTAATGAACGATAAGTCAAATATACAGGAATGATGTTCTGCCCCGAGCTCTGCGTCTGCTCTCACCATCAGGGCCTCCTCTCACCATCAGGGCCTCCTCTCACCATCAGAGCCTCCTCTCATAATCAGGGCCTCCTCTCACCATCACCCCCTCTCAAAATCAGGGCCTCCTCTCACCATCAGGGCCTCCTCTGGCCATCAGGGCCTCCTCTCACCATCAGGGCCTCCTCTCACCATCAGGGCCTCCCCTGCCATCAGGGCCTCCTCTCACCATCAGGGCCCCCTCTGGCCATTTTTTTCCTTTCGCAACCAATTTCGCCAAATGAAAAAAGTGCCAAATTGGAGACATTGGAGCCAATATTGGCTCAAAGATAGCATATAATATCTTCGAAATTATTTCTATGTATCTTTAAATGAAATATGGCCCATGAATAAAGCAGTTAGTAATAATTATACAGTAATCGTAAAATTAAATTTTAAAAAATATTTTACTCATTTTATTTTTACATAAAAATAAAACTTATTAATCTGGAAATGTTCCAGTTTCCAAATACTGATCACTGGTTTATTTTATCCTGCAAGTTATAATTAAAGCCTAATGTATACTTGACACCAAATGTGTGTATTTCACACCTCTACAAGTGTTGCCTTCTGGACTTGGAAATGCTAATTTTGGCAGAGTTATTAGGCGATTATACAGGGGGAAATAAAGGGGTATGACGTGATTGGAAAGTAAAACACAACATTCATGACTGACATTGGATATTTCTTTCGCCAAAGTTATTTTTTTATCGCCACTTTGATTACTTTGTCTCATTTGGCTCCATTTACGAATCCCAGAGGAGGCCCTGGGTCCATCATCTGTGTATTTGCACGTGTTTAATGGAGCACAACATTAATCTACATCAGTGGTCTTGAGCTGTCGCAATATGTTATATGAAGAAATAATTAAACATAGTTTGCTAAATATTCCGGAAAGACTTTCGAAAACTTAAGCTATTTGTTTATACCATTTAATTTCATGTTTTTTAAGCATATTCCAACTTCAAACTGTTAAACACCTCAGTGAAGCTCATCTGGCCACACACTACCGTGTTGTGATAGAAATCACAGACATTCACACAGACAAGAAAGCTAAAACAAAACATGTACTCACCAACTACTCTGCGAGGAGTTTTCATTTCGGAGTCTTCCGTCAGATCTGTGTAAAACAACTGGTCATTATTGTTGTTGCAAAGTTACTTGTATAAAAAGGGTGCATGAGATTAAGGCAACCAACTTACATCACTTCAACAGGGCAAGTTCTTGCCAATGCCTCACGGAAATGGAAGCAGTCAAATATTAAAAAAATTCTATGAAAATAATGACATCTACGCTATTACAGAGAAGATGAAGTAATGATCAGTAAATTGCTCAATGACTAAAGTTTAACCTGAGTCAAATGCTGAAATACTTTTCAAGGACAAAATTAACTAAATTCAGGAATGTTTCTGGGAAAACTATTTAAAGTTTAATGGTGTGGTTTCCAAGGCCTTGGAAGCAGTCAAAACATTATCTAGTGGTCATGAATTTTAACTGGTGCATAATTACTAGTACAAAATAGGTTTTACATCTCTGATGAAATGAAAACTTGATTCTCCATTACAGAGGTTGGAATTACAAAGCTTGATTCTCTATGGCAGGGGTTGGAATTACAAAGCTTGATTCTCTATGGCAGAGGTTGGAATTACAAAGCTCGATTCTCTATGGCACAGGTTAGAATTACAAAGCTCGATTCTCTATGGCAGAGGTTGGAATTACAAAGCTTGATTCTCTATGGCAGAGGTTGGAATTACAAAGCTTGATTCTCTATGGCAGAGGTTGGAATTACAAAGTTTGATTCTCTATGGCAGAGGTTGGAATTACAAAGTTCAATTCTCTATGGCAGAGGTTGGAATTACAAAGCTTGATTCCCTATGGAAGAGGTTGGAATTACAAAGCTTGATTCCCAATGGCAGAGGTTGGAATTACAAAGCTTGATTCCCTATGGCAGAAGTTGGAATTACAAAGCTGGATCTCTATGGCAGAGGTTGGAATTACAAAGGTCAATTCTCTATGGCAGAGGTTGAATTACAAAGCTAGATTCTCTATGGCAGAGGTTGGAATTACAAAGCTTGATTCTCTATGGCAGAGGTTGGAATTACAAAGTTCAATTCTCTATGGCAGAGGTTGGAATTACAAAGCTTGATTCCCTATGGCAGAGGTTGGAATTACAAAGCTTGATTCTCTATGGCAGAGGTTGGAATTACAAAGCTTGATTCTCTATGGCAGAGGTTGGAATTACAAAGCTTGATTCCCTATGGCAGAGGTTGGAATTACAAAGCTTGATTCGCTATGGCAGAGATTGGAATTACAATGCTTGGTTCTCTATGGCAGAGGTTGGAATTACAAAGCTTGATTCTCTATGGCAGAGGTTGGAATTACAAAGCTCAATTCTCTATGGCAGAGGTTGGAATTACAAAGCTTGATTCTCTATGGCAGAGGTTGGAATTACAAAGCTCGATTCTCTATGGCAGAGGTTGGAATTACAAAGCTTGATTCTCTATGGCAGAGGTTGGAATTACAAAGCTTGATTCTCTATGGCAGAGGTTGGAATTACAAAGCTTGATTCTCTATGGCAGAGGTTGGAATTACAAAGCTTGATTCTCTATGGCAGAGGTTGGAATTACAAAGTTCAATTCTCTATGGCAGAGGTTGGAATTACAAAGCTTGATTCCCTATGGCAGAGGTTGGAATTACAAAGCTTGATTCCCTATGGCAGAGGTTGGAATTACAAAGCTTGATTCTCTATGGCAGAGGTTGGAATTACAAAGCTTGATTCTCTATGGCAGAGGTTTGAATTACAAAGCTCAATTCTCTATGGCAGAGGTTGAATTACAAAGCTCGATTCTCTATGGCAGAGGTTGGAATTACAAAGCTTGATTCTCTATGGCAGAGGTTGGAATTACAAAGTTCAATTCTCTATGGCAGAGGTTGGAATTACAAAGCTTGATTCCCTATGGCAGAGGTTGGAATTACAAAGCTTGATTCTCTATGGCAGAGGTTGGAATTACAAAGCTTGATTCTCTATGGCAGAGGTTGGAATTACAAAGCTTGATTCCCTATGGCAGAGGTTGGAATTACAAAGTTCAATTCTCTATGGCAGAGATTGGAATTACAACGCTTGGTTCTCTATGGCAGAGGTTGGAATTACAAAGCTTGATTCTCTATGGCAGAGGTTGGAATTACAAAGCTGAATTCTCTATGGCAGAGGTTGCAATTACAAAGCTCAATTCTCTATGGCAGAGGTTGGAATTACAAAGCTCGATTCTCTATGGCAGAGGTTGGAATTACAAAGCTTGATTCTCTATGGCAGAGGTTGGAATTACAATCAACTTAACGTGGCTGTAACTCTCAAACCTCAAAGTCTTCATTGGTTTGTCAGAACTTAAATCTACAAACGGCCAGACTGTTTAATGATTGGTATGTTTTGTCACTGAAAACCTTGTATGTCTCGTGATGCTCAAGTAGCTGACACTTTTCTTGCAAAGAAAGTTGAAAAGTGTAATTATAATTATATATAAAAATCTCGTACACAGTTCAGTAGCTGTATAACAGCAAAAATAAGGTCCATGTCATTAAATCAAAATTTGCTGGCAAAAATGATTCCCTTTCTAATGAAGCAGTTGCAATATGATGTAGAACCAACATGATGTAGAACCAACATGATGTAGAACCAATATGATGAACCAACATGATGTAGAACCAATATGATGTAGAACCAATATGATGTAGAACCAACATGATGTAGAACCAATATGATGTAGAACCAATATGATGTAGATCCAATATGATGTAGAACCAATATGATGTAGAACCAACATGATGTAGAACCAACATGATGTAGAACCAACATGATGTAGAACCAACATGATGTAGAACCAACATGATATCATGTAGAACCAATATGATGTAGAACCAATATGAACCAACATGATGTAGAACCAATATGATGTAGAACCAAGATGATGTAGAACCAACATGATGTAGAACCAATATGATGTAGAACCAACATGATGTAGAACCAACACGATGTAGAACCAACATGATGTAGAACCAACATGATGTAGAATGATGTAGAACCAATATGATGTAGAACCAATATGCTGTAGAACCAACATGATGTAGAACCAACATGATGTAGAACCAATATGATGTAGAACCAACATGATGTAGAACCAACATGATGTAGAACCAACATGATGTAGAACCAATATGATGTAGAACCAACATGATGTAGAACCAACATGATGTAGAACCAATATGATGTAGAACCAATATGAACCAACATGATGTAGAACCAATATGAACCAACATGATGTAGAACCAATATGATGTAGAACCAATATGATGTAGAACCAATAACTGGCTTATCGCATTTTACGGCAGTTTTTCAGAGTTTTCAAAAATTAATTCCAAAAATTAGGAACAATTTACAAAAACGTTTTAATACCCACTGAGAATTGCATGTATGTCATTATGCATTACAAACTTGTTGATACAAAATCTGTGAGCTTTATCAGAAAAGTTAAGCAGAAGTTTAAACATATCACATAATAGCCACAATACCAGTTCACTAAAACTGCAGTAAATTCACAAGTAAACATTCAAAATTTTGATTTATCTTTATTTTTTACACAATTTAAACACGATACATAACACATGCATAAAGATTCTTATTAAGGACATGCAAAATGCAAATAAAACACAAATAATACATACACAAGAATACATTTAAGCAAAGCATAAGCAACAGGTATCTGGCTAAATTAATGTAATCTTGTTTCTAGAACCTTTACGTGGGATACAGAGTGTTAGTTTATAAATGGGAATCAGGGTTCCCCCTCTCATTGGAAGGCCAAATTCAAGGACTTTTCAAGGACTTTTAAGGACCTTTTTCCCAAAATTCAAGGACTAATATTCGCACAATCCAGAATTTAAGGACTTTCAAGTACCTTATCAGATATTCATTCACTTTCCATGCCTTGAATATTTTTTTTCAAATTCAAGTACTTTCAAGGATTTCAAGGACCCGTGGGAACCCTGGGGAATATACTGAAGAGAAATAAAAGTAAAATGAAAACTTGATAAATCGTTAAGGATAAGGATTTGAGTTAAGTGCAAGGTAACATTTGCCCTTGAATATGCAGCAGACAGAAGTGGTAGCTGGGTCAATAGGTGTTCAAGGTTAAAAGGGAGATGTAAATACAAGGGTTGTACATGAGGGGTGTATTCATGGTTTTTTCCACAATTATGTAAGGACCGTATATAAGGTGTTTATTTGTGGGTTGCACACAGTGTGTAAATGCAATGGCTGTCACGAGGGGTGTATGGGGAGTTGCACACAGCACAGTGCATTACAAGACCAATTGGTTACAAAGGCATCTAACATGACATGAACATTAGCAGGCATGAGAAGCGATCAAACAAAAGCTGAAACAGGCGATTTGGTTGGGAGAAAATGAAACTTTGTATTTAATGGTTCTATGTTTAGCAATGATTAGGTAGGCAAATAATAGTTGCAGGATAAAACTAATAACAGAACATGTGTGAGCTTGGTTAGGTTACAGGTTAACATTTTATGAAAAGGGCACATCTGCCAAAATGAAAACCAGGGTTATTGGGCATGTGTATCAACATTCCTCGAGGTAAGATGAAGATGTGGTTTTATGAACATAGATCAAATACGTTTCAAGTTATGGCCAAGGTTAGGTTGTAGAATAAAGTGTGACAACCGACGGCCAAAGTGATCCCTAAGAGTCGTCCATGCTACTCAGCTGACACCAAAACCTTAGTTTGCTATTAAAACTTGGACCACTATATACAGCTTGCATAGGCAAGGTAAGAATTCTATTATCACAGGTAATGCATACAATAAAATCGAAAGAAAAACTGTATTTTCTTGCAAGGTAGTCATATAGGGTGAATGACAATCTCTCAGCAAGAGAAAATCAGAATCTGTTTACACCCACAACTGAATTGTTCAGTGCTACCTTAAAATAAATTTCATTTTCATTTCAGCGCTTATATTTAAGGGAAAATTAAGAAAGACACTTTGCAAGAAATAACCTTTTTTCCATTTCACATTTACATGAAAACATTTGACTAGAACAAAAACAATTATGAAAGCACACATAACAATACAAGCAGACAAGACATGAATATATATTGCACAAAATACACACGTTACACGTCACATTGCATTACAGGTCTGCTGTACTCTGCTAACATTTTCCACAATTAAATGGTTATATACATTTGTAAGTGAATGTCTATGTAAAACTTTGTCTATGTCTTTGTCCCCCACCCCACTTGATAGGACACTTAATGGTAGACTCATTTTTCAACAAGGAATTTTTATTCATGCTATTTTTGTAAAAGTTTAAACAGCCAGTAAAAGTACAGAAACCATGTTTAAACTATACAAAAGCATTGTATTGAGGAAAATGTAAGCAAGCAGACACTCTTATTATGGCAGTTCAGTATGCAGAACAGATACCCAGACACTGTAAGCAGAGCAGACAATGTAAACAGCAGACATGGCATGGCAGGCAGAGCAGACATTACGAGCCGAGAATAACAAAGCCAATATAAAACAGCACCGACACAATACAGATGCTGATGATGTGTTTTTTTCATGACACAACTTCTAATACTCGTTAAATTATATCTGCTCAGATCATCAGATCAGAAGTTAATTTCTTGCAAAATGTCTTTCAAAATCAAACTGTAGTTCGTTTGAAGAAGTGATTGTTTCTAGCCACAAATTTCCGTGGGGACAGAATTTCTAAAGCCTTCTTGGATGATAAGGTATTAGATGAGTCTACAAAGCACGTTGAACACATAATGTTACCTTTGCCAGACAGCAACTTCTCCACACCCTTCAGAATCTTGTGGCGGTGACCGTATGCATTGATACCAATGTCCTTCAACTCGTCGTGACCCATCTCCACTAGAATATCCATCGTGATCTGCTCCTGGTCGAAAATATCCCGTAGCTGTTCTAAACCGATATTGGACAAGAACGACGCCACACTCATCGCCTCCAGGGATCTCTCTCCCTCCCCCATGGTTCTGTCTATACACCCGTCCCCACCCTGGGGCGAGGTAGGTGCTCCACCCGTTGCTCCTGAAGGAACGTCTGGACTGCCGTTGAACAAGCTGTCAATAGGAGAACTTGGCATTTAAATTTTAACTTTTAAAATAGAAATCATCTTATATTAATGTTGAAACAAAATAACATTTGAATTTTTTATCTTAATCATTTTTAATTTGTACTCCCTTTCATCAAATCCAGAAAAATGCAGTAAAATCTGATCAGTGTGTGTGTGCACTTTACAAAATATAAACACTTATCCCAACAAAGCATATTTCCATCCATCTAAAAATATATATGAACTGCATGTGCCCATAACTGTATCTGTTTATTTTTAAAAGTCAAGATATTGTAAATAATCGTAATTTTTCGTTGCAGAAGACTGACGGTTGGTATTAAGCACCATAATCATAGTTTAAACCCAAAGATTTGGCATCAAGAAGAATGCCAAATGAAAAAGATGTCTGCGCTGATATCCAATATCCAAACAAATGCCGATAAAATATGGTTACAGCCAGTCATTTCTATAGCACTTTTCTCATCACAAAAGAATTGAAAGATCAAATGAAATGGGTTTTTATGTTCTGTTAACACATCATATTAGGCTATATTCAGCCAGCAACCTCAGAGGGAAACAAGATGAAGAGTGACGTTTTCCATCAGACAGGCCTCAGCCAGAGAGCAACCTATTGCAGGACTGTGGTCTGCAGTGTACAGCTCACGGTCTTATCCACTGAGCTGCCAAAGACGCTATGGACAGATGCCGGGTAAACGTTTGTTGATATATCTAATACTGACAATAAAACTGAGTTCTTGCAATATATCCAAACTGAATTCCAACAAACACAAGGGGTATAATTTAGTGTTTCAGACTCATTCAATCCTAGTTTGCCAATTTTCGTCTTTAAATAGGTTCCTATTTTTTTCAAGGAACCACTTGTCTATACTTTTATTTACCAACTTTAAATTAATTGATTACCTGTTAGATGAGGAACTAGTACTGCTACTGCTGCTGGCATTGGGTATGCATGTTTTGGAGACATTTGGTAGGGGAGTTGTGATGGGCATTGCATCCTGCAACAGTGCTCGTACATCATCAGCCTGGCGAGAAATAGAATGTTTTCATTAAAATATGAATACATGAAATTGATACAAGTACATACACACAAGTAAATATGTCTCTGACATGCATTTGATATCCTTTTTTTTTTTTTTTTTTTATTTGATATCATTTTATTCTATAATATTGAATGAACAAAAAAGCATATTTTCATGTATGCTGCAGATTTAACTATTTATAATACACCTTACAATCAATATAATATGTAATACTTCACAACTCCACTCACTTGTACGACTCATTTAAATAACTCCCCCGTAACATCTCTCTTCTCTAATGCAAACAAGTGACGGCTCAACCTCAAAATGGATTCACCGATACAACCTTAAATTTTATGGACAAAGGGAGGTAACTTACTGTAGTAAGATCTAGTGGTGTCTGTCCCTCCTGGTTCTTCATTGTGGGATCTGCACCGTGGGCCAGCTGAAAGTACACGCACATAATTACTGATAAACGTATACAGTTAACAATATTATTCTGCTGTGGGCACGCTGAAATAACACTCATAATTACAAACATAAGGTAATTACGCATAATTACTTATAATAAATGTAACATCAACAGCATTATGGAAATCAGAATGCATAAAACAGCTTTATGTTCCTGAATTTTGCAGATTAAAATAACTTCCCACTAACATCTCTCGAATATAATGTAAGCTAAGTGAAGGCTCAACCTCAAAATGGATTCACTGGTACAAGCTTAAATTCTACAAAGGGAGGTAACACAGTAACGTAATTACTCATAATTATTTATAATAAACGTAATGTTCCGAATCATAATTACAGACATGAAACTTATATTCCTCCAAGCATGTATTCAGTACTTTTTAAGAAAACAGTTGTCCTGTGTTTCCGAGTTTGGCTATATCACTCACCAATAAGGCACATAACTGTGTCCGGCCCTTCTGTGACGCCTCGTGCAGGGGTGTGAAGCCCCACCTGTCTACGGCATTCACGCACGTGTTAAACTTGATCAACAAGGCCGCTATATCCACGTGCTGAAACAATAATCGAGATGATATTTAATAATTAAATGCGCTTTATGGTAAAATTGACATTCACTACTAGCATTTCAAACCACTCTAAAGATAAACATTTAGTATTAAAGTTTCCTTAACACTACCTTGTTAAACTGCCCTATCCCTAGTCACGGGGGCAAATACTGTTTATTAGACAGGCTAACACAATCCCAAATGGTACATACACAATCCCAAGTGCTATAAACTTATTAGAACATTTGCAAACTGGTAATCCTATTTCGTCGTTTATGTCCTGTAGAGGGTAAATAAGAATACAAGAAATCTGCGAATTCACGTCTCATCTAAGGGGAGCCGGACTTAAAAATAAAAGATAAATGTTGCTTAAATGAAAATTTGTAAACATTTTAATAACTAAAACCACTGGAGCTTACAGTTTGCTGAGATGACATTTAAGCGCATTTGTTTAAAAACAAAATGCCATTCTATAAAAAAAAAAAATCATAAAAAAATCATCAGGTCCTAAAAGTAGGTCAAGGTCACATTCACATTTGCTTTGTCAATGTACCACTCAAGATACAACTGTAGGCTAAATTTGAAAGGTCTAGTGCATACAATTTGTGAAAAAGTGACATAAACGCAAAAGTTGAAGGTAAAAATTATAAGGTTATCTGCCCTTTGCTCGGAGGGTCAAGGTCACATCCACATTTGCTTTGTAACGTTGCGATGTATCTCCCAAGATACAATTATAAGCAAAGTTTGAAAGATCTAGTGCATATAGTTTGTGAAAAAATGACCTAAATGCAAAAGTTGCAGGTAAAAATTATATTGTTATCTGCCCTTTGCTTGGAGTGTCAAGGTCACATCCACATTTGTTTTGCCACGCTTCGATGTACCACCCAAGATACAACAATAAGCAAAGTTTGAAAGGTCTAGTGCATATAGTTTGTGAGAAATTGACTTAAATGCAAAAGTTGAAGGGAAAAATTATTGTTATCTGCCCGTTGCTTGGCGGGTCAAGGTCACTTCCATATATGGCGTTGACACTTTGCAATGTACCACCCAAGATACAACTATAAGCAAAGCTTGAAAGGTCTAGTGCATACAGTTTGTGAAAGTGACCTAAACGCAAAATCGAAGGTAAAAATTATTATCTGCCCTTTGCTTGGAAGGCCAAGGTCACTTCCACATTTGCTTTGCCCCATTGCGATGTACCACCAAGACACAACTATAAAGCAATACCTATGTCTCTTTTTTTCTTCGAAAAGGCGAGACAAAAATGTTATTTTATGTGTGTATTTTTATCAAGTTATTCTGTACGATGAAGCACACTGTAGTTATCAACTTACCCCGTATGAAGAAGCATTGTGTAATGGTATGAGACCTCCCTTATCCTGGGCGTTAACATCAGCTCCATTCTCTAACAAGAACTCTGCTACTTCTACATTGTTATAACCCGCTGAAATACACAACAGTAGGAGATCTTGATTAACATTTACTGCAAAATAACAGTAGGAGATCTTGATTAACATTTACTGCAAAATAACAGTAGGAGAACTTGGTTAACTCTTACTGCAAAATAACAGTAGGAGATCTGGACTCTTACTGCAAAATAACAGTAGGAGATCTTGATTAACTCTTATTTCAAAATAACAGTAGGAGATCTTGATTAACTCTTACTGCAAAATAACAGTAGGAGATCTTGACTCTTACTGCAAAATAACAGTAGGAGATCTTGACTCTTATTTCAAAATAACAGTAGGAGATCTTGATTAACATTTACTGCAAAATAACAGTAGGAGATCTTGATTAACTCTTACTGCAAAATAGCAGTAGGAGACCTCGATTAATTCTTACTGCAAAATAACAGTACGAGACCTTGATTAATTCTTACTGCAAAATAACAGTATGAACCATTCTTCAGACATACAAGAAGAAAACCACAAACTGACAGACAAGACAAAGTGGTTTTGAGTTTGTTCAAACTGTTATGCCAGAAGATATTTAGGAGCTGACAAGAGAAAAATAATTATGACACATTCAGGTTAATGACCTAAACAAGAAAACAGTACGAGGCACTACGAGACTATTAAAACATCCAATACGAAATTATGATCGACATTGGAGCAGTTAACGTGACTGTTTCAAAGTCACACACATTGTGGTGATAAGGAAAGATAATGCTGAGTGTACATACCAGCAAGATGTAGCGGTGTGGAGTTACGTCCCTGTGTGTCTCGACAGTTGATGTTCTCCGGTGTGGACAGCTTCTGAACTCTCGCCAGGTTCCCTTTCTTGGCGGCTTCCAGTAGTGCAGCATCACCTGTAGAAATACAACAGCATTTGTGTCAATATTGGCAAATACGGGAAGAATGTCATTTATAAGATATATATACACCATTTATAAACCTACTGACTATAGACACAATATAAATAACCATCCACGCAAAACTCCAAAATTGTATCGTCGAATTAAGAGTTACCAAGTCATAATTCATTCTATGCATATTCACTCGCAGATATGTTAAGAACCCATGAATAAACGTATGTAACGTAATTTTGCCGTTATTTGGCGGGTTAGTTTCTTTAAGGCATTCCTTTATGTTCTGATAAACATTAATCAAGAGAACTCCTACCTCTAAGTAGGTCGGCCACATCCTGGTCTCCTTCCTTCACCAGATCGAGGGGTGTGTTACCGTCCCGGTTCTTCTTGTTTGCATCAGCGCCATGCTGAAATACACCCGAGAAATGAATAGACATGAAAAATAAATGTATGGTGGAAATAATACTCACTCTACATGCATAATCTAGGTTCCCAACAAATGGCTAAAATATATTTTCTCTTCGTTTTTTGCTGGGAATCTAAATATTCGTATTAAGAGATAGAATTACGAAACATTCAACAAATGAAAGAAAAAAAAGATGAAAAGCATCAACATTCCGAATTATATTGAACACTGAGAGTGGACTGATAATAAATGCTGCATTTTCCACTCAACCATACGCTGGAAGAAGCAAACGTCATCTTTAAACATTGATATGATGATGTGAACAACTGTACCAATACTCACCTTGAGAAGCAGTTTACAGATCTCAAACTTCCCTTTGGCCGCTGCTTCATGAAGAGGGGTGAACTTCCACAAGTCAGCAACATTGACACATGCACCGTGCTGTAATGTAAACATGCGTGTTGCAGTATATCCATACAATCATATTTAGAATCACTCAGGGAGATAGAGAGGACACAAAGGACTTTTCGATAAATCATCTCCTTTATGTGTCTATCAATGGTAGCTGCCGTTGTTTTTGCTCGATTTTCAGACCGGCATATCAAATAGTGAGGTTTACAACCTCATCCATCCTTTAGAGTATTGGTCTAAATGACATGCTCATTTTCATAGGACAGTATCTTAACGTGATGAAAACATCACAGCATATTTGATATAACGAAAATTAAAAGACTATTGTAAATGTTATGGACCGACGTATGTAAACGTAAAGTATTGTAAGGTTGACATACCTTTATAAGTAACTCCGTCACTTCATAGTGGCCGTATGAACAAGCATTGTGAAGTGGAACAAGACCTCTGTAATAATAAGATAAATATGAGTACACGCGATTAGTTTCACTATTGACGTATAAACACAATATTGCTGCCTCAAATACATGGATGGCTCGACGCTCACTCAGACTTACTTGCCCATATGTTGTTCAGTAGGAAAATTGATAAAATAAGATGGTCCATCCAGGTAAACAATGACAGACTTGTGTTGAAATTTTTCTCTTCTGATTGTCTCAAGCATTGTCTCAAGCAAGTAGACATACAGTATGGTGAATCATTAATCAGTGTAACCAAGTCAACTAGAAATTGTTATTGTCCATGGGACAAAAACGTATGGCTCCCCTACTTGCCCAAACAGGCATAATTGACGACACTAGGTCCAACCGTTCTCTATTGATCTGAGATCGTTTTGATATTCAATATCCCTGTGACTGTATCTACTATCTGTATCAGTAAGGCCACATAAAAAAATATGTGTGGTTCAGGTAACCCGACCGACCCTAAAACTTTTTATGCAAACATTAAAAATAAAAAAATAAATAAAAAATCAATAAAAATTATTTAAAAAAAAAATTTAACAAAAAAAAAATCAATAGGGGTCATCTTCTGGTCATGACCAACCATCCTTCCAAGTTTGAGGACCCTAGGTCCAACCATTCTGTAGTTACTGATCGGACATCGTTTTGATAGTCAATGTCACCGCGACCTTGACCTTGACCTAGTGACCCCAAAAGCAATAGGGGTCATCTACTGGTCATGACCAACCATCCTTCCAAGTTTGAGGACCCTAGGTCCAACCATTCTCTAGTTATTGATCGGACATCGTTTTGATAGTCAATGTCACCGCGACCTTGACCTTTGACCTAGTGACCCCAAAATCAATAGGTGTCATCTACTGGTCATGACCAACCATCCTTCCAAGTTTGAGGACCCTAGGTCCAACCATTCTCTAGTTATTGATCGGACATCGTTTTGATAGTCAATGTCACCGCAACCTTGACCTTTGACCTAGTGACCCCAAAATCAATAGGGGTCATCTACTAGTCATGACCAACCATCCTTCCAAGTTTGAGGACCCTAGGTCCAACCATTCTCTAGCTATTGATCGGACATCGTTTTGATAGTCAATTTCCCATGATTAAATATTACCACCATTCATTTATACATACTTGTATTCAGTATGCAATTTACAGATATTTTTTTTCCTTCATGATTACACAATATGATCACTGCCTACCAACCTGTATGTAGATATGTAAAAAAAAATGGAATAAAAGCAGAAAATATCCTCCAATTGGGTAAAACAAATGGTCAAAATCCCATGATAAACAAAGAAGATACCACCATTAGAAGATTTTCTAAAACTGATATTGGACTGCCATTTTGAGAACTAAGACATAATAATTCTAAATTATTATATATGGCATACTAATTAATTTAATTTCAAGCAAAGAATATCATTGCTAATGAAAATCCTAAACTGATCTTAAATTGCATTTATTATATTTCACTTTAGTATAATTGATTTTTCATGCTGTTATGCTTTCCCCTATAAATCAGTGAATTATCATATATGTTTTCCCCAACATGTCTCTATATGCCAACATTCTCTATGTCCATAGCAACTCACCCTTTATCCTTGGCATGTACATCTGCCCCGTGTTGTAGGAGATACTCCACCACCGCCACTCTGTTGTAACCAGCTGCGAAATGTAGCGGCGTTGAGTGTCTCCCATCTAGGTCTCGACAGTTCACAGCATGGGGATGGGCAGCTATCAACTTCTGAGAAAATGTGAGAATTCACACAAAATTAAGTTATGATTCAAGTCTAATTTTGTAAATGTTGTATCTCAAATTAAGTATTTACTAAAATAAGATGCTGTGTTTACTTAAGATAGTTTTCTCTCTGCGTCTTACTGATTGGAAGCCGTAGTCGAGATGGATATTTCTATGATTAGAAACCATAAATACAATCTAGTGTTGATTTTTTTTATTGATGAAAGCTAGAGTTTCTAGGAATTTGCAGTATGCCTATTATAATAACAAAATAATGTTCTCTCGAGCCATATACAGACTTTATTAAGCTGCATGACCAACTTTCAATGAAAAACAACATCTGCGTCTGATTTTCAGACTGCAGGTGACTTATACATGTTATATTACCTTCACAACCTCCATGTCTCCCGCCTTAGCTGCCTCCAGTAACTGCAGATCTATGTCCGTACCCACTTGTGGCACTGGGTCCTCTGTAAACACAAAATATACAATAGAATAGAATAAGTGTATTTCCCAATCATGGGTCATACATGTATGACATTAATCACGGCAAAGAACAATAAAATAAAGAGTACAACAAACAAAAGCTTCATTCTGATTGGTTTTACCAATTAAATAGAGATTAACTGTTGTGATCAATTATAGGGAAATCCTTCACGAGATGATAGGCGTGTGGTTCTTTTCACGAACGAGCGTCAGCGAGTGAGTGAAAAACAACATACGCCTGCCATCGAGTGAAGGCAGATTATTTATGAATTTAACCAGAATTAGTCGCTTTATTTAGCATTATCGGCGAATGACGTCGACGTCAACAACACGTTACTGACGTCATGACTCAACGCCACAGTTAGTTATTTGCGTTCAGAGTTAGTTATTAATATTTAGCAATTATGAATATTCTTGCTCTGAGAAATCCCGATCTTTCACGCATAGAAATGTAATAAATAATAATAATGCAGTATAGCTACAATAAAGTATAACAAGCATTATAGCTATTATACAACTATAAATCTGATGTTGCAACACCCTGAAGGACAACTAAAGGGAGACAACTAAAGGGAAACAACTATGCTAGTATAACCATCATCGCAGCTAGGACAAGACTTGTAACTGTGCAAAATCAGAGTTTTATAACATTCACCTAAAACAGAAGACAGCTTTGTTCTTCCACACAAATAACGTACTTCACATACCTCAACTTTAACCTTATTAGAAAGGAGTTCAACTTTTTCTGTTTCCCTGCCAAATCTCACAATTAACATATAGACCCCAAAATCTCACTAATTTTATGTCAAAATTCCATTTTATTTCACATCAAAATGCCATAAAATCTCATTTATTTCATGTCAATAAACATAAAATCTCACTCATTTGATGTCCATATCTTATAAAATCTGACATTTCATGTCCAAATCTTTTAAAATCATAACAAATGTTTACAAGCATGACATTGTATGTCCCTAACCTATGATCTACCCCATTTCCCGCACACACTTCAGGTTTCAACCTTCACAACAAACGTCCGTTCTACAACTCACCTCTCAGCATTTTCTGTATAGTTTCTGTTGCGAGCTCCGCGGCCGTGTAGCCCTGGAGGGAGCGTATACTGATGTCCACACCAAACTGCATGAGAAGCCGACAAGCCTGAACGTTACCCTGCTGTGCCACCCGATGTAAGGCTGTCTGACCAAGTCCATCCAGGGCATTCACCTGAAGAATAAAAAAGGCTTACATTAGCTTTTTTTTAAGTAATGAAATGTGTTTTTACATCATATAATATAGGTTATATTGGGAAGTGGAGACTGCTTAACTTTTCATACACTGTTTACATTTATTTATATGAAACAAAGCCACACAGCTAAAGGCAACTTATTACCTGCTGGAATTATTGTATTTCTGCACTGTATTTAAATACTGAAGATTTTAAACAATACTGCTGTTGGATATTTTTAATGCTTGTAAACAAATCTTTATTTTGTGTGTTAGAATTGATTTAAATTTAAAATAGACCAGGATAGTAAAGACGCTGTTTCTAAAACTTTTTCACCGCTGTGGGTTCAAATGCCTCTGGGAGCTGTACTTTTCAAGTGAGAAAGTGTCGATTCTTACGGATGGTGGGAGGTATACAATACTGGTTCTACCCAGGAAAAATGGGATGGTTACCACAAAAATATCAACCGTCATATATGACCGAACTTGTGGTAAAAATCACATAAAACGCAAGTCAAACAAACAAATCACTTCCTTTGTGCATGTAGAATAACCAAAGGAATCTGTTAATGCTCTCTCTCTCTCTCTGGGAGCAGCTATAAATAACCAATTAAGGAGCTAACGAGCCATGGAATGCCTCGGCAATGTCACTCTCCGTGGGACAAAGCATTTTGGGTGACTTGCTCAAGGACAATACCGCAACATTCCACAACCGTGTCTTAACACTGAGACCATTTGGTGATGTGGATAATACACTACCACTAGAGGAAGGCATACCCAAGAGTGTTGATCAAACATGAGACTTCAAAGGACTTTGTTTTATATTATGTACATTTGTGAGACACAAATAGTTTAGCTAGACAGCAAGTGATCGTACCTTGGCACTCTGTTTGAGTAGGACATCCATCACGTCATAGTGGGCTTTGTCTGCGGCAATATGCAGGGCAGTCAGGTATCTGAACATAGGCAAATTACACGTCTATCATTACATTTATACATATATAAATTACAATATAGATCTGTGTGTGGTAGTATTGACCTACTATTATTATTTTTAATAAGAAACGAAATATAAGTTCAGCTTTTACAATGGCTCAAAATTCATGTTTCATTACATATATAGTACATGTATACACTAGTAATCATATATATATATCATGTTTCAAACCTAAGTGTAAATAATAAATTTGCTGAATTCTGAATTTTGCAACAAGAACAATCTCAACATCTCTGTCAAGGGGCTGAACTTACTCCTTATTTTTATCGTTCAGATTTGCGCCTTTTCTCACTAAAGCATCCACAACTTGTTTACGTTTTGGAAATGGTGATGCTGCTGCACAGTGCTGCAAAAAAGATTATAAGATATTTTTTTAATTGTAACTTTTAGTTTATCATAATTACTTAAAATAAATCTGCTCTACAAGACAAATGCTCCCTTCCCAGAAGGAGTCGCTTATATACAGTTTTAAGAAAATTTCATTTTTATTTCAACTTGAATAGCTAAATGGGAAATTGTACAGACTGTAAGCTGGGAATTCAAGAATCTGTCATGGTTATCAGGTTTAAATAAAGGTATTTATTACATTCCTATGGGTGAAAGATTAGAATTTCTTAGTGAAAGAATATTCATAATTGCTAAATATTAATAATTAACTCCAAACACAAAAACAACTGTGACGTTGAGCCAAGACGTAAATAAAGTGTTGTTGACCTCACCTGTTGATTATATTCAATAAAGTGAATGATTTCGGTTAATCATAAATAAACTGATTTAAAATGTAATAAATAGATTATTTAACTGCTGGGTTCGATTATAGAGAAATCCTTCACTCGATGGTAGCTGTTTTGCTTGTAAGTGAAAAGAACCACACGTTTACCATCTCATGAAGGATTTCCCTATAATCTATCCCAGCAGTTAAATAATCTCCACATAACTGTTATTGCAGAGCCTCAACTCCAACCAAGACAGTTATACAGAGGGTTGTAATTTCCCTAAATGAAGTGGATACATAGCTGAATTTTGTTTATACCACTGATATTTGTGTGTGTTCGTAATTAATCAATGTCTGTTAAGGTCACATAAGAAGTTGTAACTTCGGTACAAATAAAGCAGGTTTTGTACCTGTAGACATCCATAAACTGAGTTGCTCACAGACACTTGATGCAAGTGAAGCACCAACAGTGGTGAGAACGCCAGATTGCGCATTCAACATTTTAAATGAAAAATCTAAGTAAAAAGAGGAGATAATTCAGGTAAAATACCCGATAGTTATGGTTCTCGTCATATTACATTGTGTAATGATAATGAACATGTGTGCCAAGTTTCAAATCTTTTCTGACAATTCATTTTTTGAGACATAATCTTAAACCAAAATGTCAAATGCATAGACGGACAGATGAACAAAGAGACGGACAGACAGACAGAAATCATCAAACTATAAGCCTGGATTTGCCACACAATCAGGCTAAAAGGTTGAGAGTATTAATGAAGGATGATGGACAAGGCAGATGCTTATCAGATACAATGACACCACAATCTTACCAGAGCTGTATCCCCAGTGTATGGATGTTTAAAAGCCACGACTTCTAGGTATTTCTTCACTCGACCCAGGTCCGTTTGTCGTGCCCCCTCTAACAAAGAATGACCTTTGAACTCATCTGTAGGAGAAGAAAAAGAATTAAAATATGTACACGCATCAGTTAAATAGTGACCTATATGCAATGTATAACAGGAAGAATAAATACCCAGACTCAGAATTTCTTTATATTTAAAACCTTTGTTTTTAATGTTAATCTTTTATTTTCAACGATACATGTTTGTGGCCAATTTTCTACTCTAAAATACCTTGTGTAATGAAACGAACAGCTGATGACCAGTAGGCGAAGACAATTAATTAACCACGTGGAATCAGATAAGAATCTGTTGTTACAAGAGATTGACAGACAGGTGTCATTTGACAGGTAAGTTTCATTTTGACCGACAGATTTCATTTTGCAGGACAGGTGTTCATTGTGTCTTTTGACTGACAAGTTTCATTTGACTGACAAGTTTCATTTGACCAGCAGGTTTCATCTGAATGACAGGTTTCATTGACAGACCGGTTTCATTTGAGTGACATGTTCTGAGCATACCAACAACCTACATTGTAAACGTTCCTGCAATTCTCTGGTGGGAGCTGCGTCAAGGGCACTTTTTGAGTGACAGTTGACCAACGTTGGGTCAGCCCCGTGCGCAAGCAGTAGTGAGCAGACTTCCACGCGTGACTTCGATGTGGCCTCATGCAGCGGTGTAAACTGCCACAGATCCATCGCATTTACGTTAGCACCAGCCTGAAATGAGGAGACAGGTCAAGTTATTACACATATGACATGCTGGAAGGATCTCTATAAGCATTCTGCTCTCGTTCCAATCCATTTATTATTTGTATACCATGTTATCTTTGAAATAAAATATATTTAAACCAAATATATGATCTTGTTTAGTTATATTTAATGTGATCACCATATCTGTATTCATATTTTTAGTAAACACTGCTGCTCAAACCTATAAAAACAGGCAATCAACACCAAACTTACCTTTAATAACATCTCCGTCACCTCAAAATGTCCGTATGAACACGCATTATGAAGAGGTACCAACCCTCTGTAAGAAAACAACGTATACGTAATATAAAAAAGAAAAGATAGTTATAGAACAAACACAAGGATACATAGGGGATCATACAAAAATTTACATTGAGTGTGGGCCTCATATGAATAGGTATGAAATAAGTCGGTACATAGACGACCTTACATAGAATGTTGTTGTTTTTAATATTATGATGTTATTAAGTGATTTCATATTGGCCCAGTTCCATATGGGTCCCAGGACTGTCATATTGGCCCAGTTCCATATGGGTCCCAGGACTGTCATATTGGCCCAGTTCCATATGGGTCCCAGGACTGTCATATTGGCCCAGTTCCATATGGGTCCCAGGACTGTCATATTGGCCCAGTTCCATATGGGTACCAGGACTGTCATATTGGCCCAGTTCCATATGGGTAACAGGACTGTCATATTGGCCCAAGGCTGCGGTCCTAGGACTAATAATTCGGACAAGATGGAAACACTTAATGACAGTTTTATTAATTAACTTCCACTACAGTATAATTTTTTAAATCAATTTTTTTTGACACAATTTTTATTTTTGTTTAGAGTAGCGTTAATTTTCATTTATAGATCTATAAACAAGCGCGAATGACGTTACTTAACATCAATGACGTCACTTAACGTCAATGAGGTCACTTAAATCTCGTATTGGCGAGTTTCTTCATATTGGCCTTGTTTTTTCATATTGGCCGACTTCCGGTTCATTAGGCCGAGTTTGTGTCGTATTGTGTGTAGTGTGTAGTAAAACACGCCTAATATAGGTTATTTAATTATTAACAGTAAATATTAAACAAGTTGATACATAGAGAATCGTATGTTGCGTGTTTCTTTTCACATGAATAGATAGCAAACCAGTTGAATAATTCCATATTTTACCAGCCTTAGCAAGTACAATACATATAGGATTATTCAACAAGTTCCAAAATTTGAGACAGCAATAGAAATATCAATATGAGAGCTTCCATTTAATAAACTTTGTTTTGTTATCTAATGATATAGGAAGTTCTGTAAACAACAATAAGCTTGTGTCCATTCTAGTGGTATGGCTCCACTTTGTTACAAAGCTAAGATTACCCTTTATCTTTGGCGTGTACGTCTGCCCCGTGCTGTAACAACAACTGTACGATCCGAGTCCTATTGTAGCCAGCAGCCAGATGTAGCGGTGTCGACTGCAACACAAGAATGGAGTAATATGTGTGAAAGATGTTAAAGACTGTGTACAATCAAGTCTTTGTTTCTTGTTCAAGGTTTCAATGATTTAGTTTTATTTAAAATATTCAGCCAGTTTAGTTCTAGTATGTCGAATTTAGCGTAATTACTATTGACAACAGGGGACGTAATCCTTACTTTGTTTTGATGTGTATTCTCTTGTTTATGATGAACACTATTAAATTCCAGTGAATTAATATAATATACATCGTAAAACACGGTAGATGACAATAAATGAATAAGACATAATTATAGGAATCATTCTAATACACCCGCACTATATAGCCTAGTTTTATATCACTGCAATTTTTGCAACGTTAGGAGAATAAGCATTGTGCATTGCACATTCCCCATTGTAACGTATGCAACGTTAGGAGAGCAAGCAAAGCAATGCGAAAGATTTCAGATGTTTGCGTTATTTTCACATTTTAGGGGTATTAGAATAGAACTAGAACATCGTTTACGGTGAATTATCTATAATATATCACGGTTTGTCGTTCAATTGTAAACAATAATTTCACTCGCCCTTCGGGCTCGTGAAATTATTGTTTACAATTGAACTCCAAACCATGATATATTATAGATAATTCACAGTAAACGATGTTCTAATTTCTTAAATAAAAGTTTGGACAGAAAGGAAGAAAAAATGGCATACCATTCTGCCATCGCTGGCGTGACAGTTGATATTGAGGGTGGTTAGTATTAGAAGTAACGGTAGAAAGAATGAGTTACCTTTCTGCCATCGCTGGCATGACAGTTGATATTGAGGATGGTTAGTATTAGAAGTAACAGAAGAAAGAATGAGTTACCTTTCTGCCATCGCTGGCGTGACAGTTAATATTGAGGATGGTTAGTATTAGAAGTAACAAAAGAAAGAATGAGTTACCTTTCTGCCATCGCTGGCGTGACAGATGACATTGAGGATGGTTAGTATTAGAAGTAACGGTAGAAAGAATGAGTTACCTTTCTGCCATCGCTGGCGTGACAGTTGATATTGAGGATGGTTAGTATTAGAAGTAACGGTAGAAAGAATGAGTTACCTTTCTGCCATCGCTGGCGTGACAGTTGATATTGAGGATGGTTAGTATTAGAAGTAACGGAAGAAAGAATGAGTTACCTTTCTGCCATCGCTGGCGTGACAGTTGACATTTAGGGTAGTGAGCAGAGACATGAGCTTCTCTTCATTGCCACTGCGGGCTGCCTCCAGTAGCTCATCTTTCTTGTATTCACCTGTGCACGGAGACACATCATCAATAAATTATGCGAATCTTTATACAAAACTTGTAATTTTCCTCTTGATCAGCATAGGTGAAAACTCTGGATTTATTTTCTCCTAAATATTTTTGCACTCTAAGGTTTGAAGTATATAATGTAACATTGCTAACTGCATCTATTGTATTGTACAGAATAACAACACCCGATGAACGCCGTTTTGAGGTTTGCACTTTATTTAAATGGGTTAGATCCGTATCATATCCTCTCAATTCTTTTAATATTGAGAAAGCAATCTAACCAGTGTTCTCCCTAGGCTATTAAGGCATGTCACATTTAACGTGCCTTCACAGCAAAAATGCTTTTGCAACATGACTTAATTTTGAAAAGTAGTGCAACACATTTTATTATTTTCATTTTTGTTTAGCTTAAATAAGTTTAAAACACAATATATAGAATCACTAGCCTATTTCTTATATAGATCAAGTGTCTTTCTGACAAACTACACATACATATACAGTATTTTATTTCTAATTCACAATTCCAAAAAGGATCCTTTTTTCACAATTATATCCAAAAAATTCAAAATCTGATTTTTTTTTTGGGGGGGTAAATACAGACCAGTAAGGATACAAGTCTAAATATAAGCTGGTGTCAAAACTAGTCTGTATTTACCAAAAACAAAACTTAAAACCAAGGGATATTAAACTGTGAAAATAAAAGTGAAAAATGTTTATTGCTCTTTTGTTATATCACAATTTTCACAATTTCTAGAAAAACTACGCTATTTTTCACAATGGCACGGGCACAGGCTGCATTCACAAAACACATTAAAAAACACTGATATAGTGGTCATGTATGAGGATACACTGATATAGTGGTCATGTATGAGGGATACACTGATATAGTGGTCATGTATGAGGATACACTGATATAGTGGTCATGTATGAGGATACACTGATATAGTGGTCATGTATGAGGAGACACTGATATAGTGGTCATGTATGAGGAGACACTGATATAGTGGTCATGTATGAGGCTACACTGATATAGTGGTCATGTATGAGGCTACACTGATATAGTGGTCATGTATGAGGATATAGTGGTCATGTATGAGGATATAGTGGTCATGTATGAGGATACACTGATATAGTGGTCATGTATGAGGCTACACTGATATAGTGGTCATGTATGAGGAGACACTGATATAGTGGTCATGTATGAGGATACACTGATATAGTGGTCATGTATGAGGATACACTGATATAGTGGTCATGTATGAGGATATAGTGGCCATGTATGAGGATACACTGATATAGTGGTCATGTATGAGGCTACACTGATATAGTGGTCATGTATGAGGAGACACTGATATAGTGGTCATGTATGAGGATACACTGATATAGTGGTCATGTATGAGGATACACTGATATAGTGGTCATGTATGAGGATACACTGATATAGTGGTCATGTATGAGGATACACTGATATAGTGGTCATGTATGAGGATATAGTGGTCATGTATGAGGATACACTGATATAGTGGTCATGTATGAGGCTACACTGATATAGTGGTCATGTATGAGGAGACACTGATATAGTGGTCATGTATGAGGATACACTGATATAGTGGTCATGTATGAGGATACACTGATATAGTGGTCATGTATGAGGATACACTGATATAGTGGTCATGTATGAGGATATAGTGGTCATGTATGAGGATACACTGATATAGTGGTCATGTATGAGGCTACACTGATATAGTGGTCATGTATGAGGAGACACTGATATAGTGGTCATGTATGAGGATACACTGATATAGTGGTCATGTATGAGGATACACTGATATAGTGGTCATGTATGAGGATACACTGATATAGTGGTCATGTATGAGGAGACACTGATATAGTGGTCATGTATGAGGAGACACTGATATAGTGGTCATGTATGAGGATATAGTGGTCATGTATGAGGATACACTGATATAGTGGTCATGTATGAGGCTACACTGATATAGTGGTCATGTATGTGATATAGTGGTCATGTATGAGGATACACTGATATAGTGGTCATGTATGAGGATACACTGATATAGTGGTCATGTATGAGGATACACTGATATAGTGGCCATGTATGTGATATAGTGGTCATGTATGAGGAGACACTGATATAGTGGCCATGTATGAGGAGACAATCTGAAGCATCTTTTCCCTGATAAAAATGACATGCCTTGAGAAATTTCTGGGGAGAACACTGCTAACCATAATGTTGAAGAAAGTTACATTGTAAATACTAGTAGGCTAGCTGGGCGAATTAACGACCAGTGTCAGAGTTTCCAGAAAGATTCATAATGTCTGATACCATTTCTTGGTGCCAGTACTAAGAGTGTTAAATGGCACTGTTATTTAGAATATATTATGTTTGCTAATTTCTATTTTAAAAATGAAAATCATGACAATTATGAGCCTCGTATGTTCTAAATGACAATTATGTCTCTCATTGTCAACCTGAACTGTGATGTGCTTAACACTGCGATATTAATAGTAAAATATGTTGTATATTTGTATGACTGTGCTCTAAACTGTGATAAATAATTATTAATCTGCTAGTCTTTCAACTAGAATAAATTATTTGATAATTTACAATAAATTTAATGGAACATTCTTTTATATAATGCGGAATTAAGTATGTTACCACATTCTTAAAATGTTGCATCCTATTGCCAAACGTCTTAACCACCCATAAAAGGACCCCATTGAAATAAGCTTTCGAGCTTTATGGGCTATCCTTGGGTTAAAAGATCCCATTGAATGTAAATTCTTTCTTTCTTTATTAATCTTATTTCTTATTTTTTATACAATGGAGTAAATGAATATTATACTATTTTCAAATTCAGTGACAACACATTTTAAAACTAAATTGAAACTGGAAAGTGCATGACCATATCTTCAGTGATATAGCAATAATAAAACTGTTATTGATAATGTGATAACTCATAGAATTTCTCTGATAATTTATGATAGATTCTTAATTATATAATATGTTTATCTGCAATTTATTTTTTCATCTTACCAACTGTTTGTTATATAACTTTTACCTGAATAAAATTGAATTGAAATGATCCTTTTTTAAAAAGCTGATTAAATACATCTCAGAAAAGCTTCCAACCTCTCTTTTATCATTTTGCAAAAAGAAAAAAAAGAAGTTTTAAATGCAATTTTGTCATTATCTAAACTCATCAGAATTAGACAACTTATTCAATGAGGTTGCCTAAAATATTTGATCTAACTCAATACAAAGCCAATAGAAAAATCTGTTTACCTGTGAGTACTGCCTTCGCCGATGGGTCTGCAAGGTCAAGTGCTGTTTTGCCGTCAGTGTTCCGAATATTTGGATCACCTCCGTGCTGAAGTAAAACTGAAGAGACAAGAGTATTGTTAGGGTTGTCAGGATACGCACTGGTGCACGTGCTGGTCTGCTCACTCACAAGGGTCATGTGCATTGTGACCTCGCTAGGGTGGATACTTGACAGGTCCGATAGGTTCCTGGGAGTTGAGTCAAGGGGCTTAATGGTGGACCAGTTGTGGTCACGATCACGTTCTGGGTAAATTGAGGACAGCTCCCCCCAGTTAACATTAGAGTTTGAGTTCCGATTTTCTTTATTTTGTGACCTTTTCGTACATGTTGATGTCATACCTAGACATTTTCCTTTAAACGAGGGATCGTATTTAGTCACTACGGGTATTGTAGGTTCGTAGTAGTCTTTATTTTTCTTATCTCGATAGTCATTCTTGGGTTTTTCTTTGGGACGATTAATGGAAGACAATTCATCCCAATATTTTGAAGATTTTTTCATTTCATAAGAATAAGCTTTCTTTTTCTGACAAGGTCTCTCCGTATAAACAGATGAAAGCTCGTCCCAATCTGCAGATTTCCGTCGACGTCTCATCTCATGCCTGTCCAGTTTCATTGGTGATGGTTCTGGGTATATTGTAAACACTTCCCAGTCCTCTCCCTTCTTTCTACGATATTCTCGCTTTGTTAGATCACTGGCCCTTACTTCCGACACGTCCCACTCTGAACAGGACGTTGGCGCAAGTGAGTTTTGGCATCCTCTAGATCGCGAGTCTATAAGCTCCAAACTTCTTCGATGTCTATATTTAGAACTTTTGCTGTGCTCTATCTCAGAACTGGAGTCTTGACCTACGTTCTGTGATCGCTTTCGTTCCGTTCTTTCGCGCTGTCTTAACTTCCTTAGCCGTTTTCTTGCATCTGCATGATGGTTCGAATCATCAACAGGCGAAATGTTTATCGGATGAAAATGATTTCGTTCACGAGGTTCATAGGACTCTTGTGGCTGTGAATTATAGAAATTGTTGGAACACTCAATTGATGATGACGATTCCTCATCAGGAGACACATAATCGGAATACAGGAGTCGTCGTGAAGATTTTGGTTGGTACGTGGAAGAGTCCCACGTTTCACAATGTCCTCCAACAACATCAGGCCGGAACCTCATTGTGCTCTGCAATTCCAGTCAATAAAGCAAATACAGGTACCTATTTCTCCTATCACATGATGTTTGCCTATTTATAGTAACACTTGTCAGCTGTCAATCAATGTTAGTCATGATAAGAGAATGTAAACACAGACGACTTAATTACTAATTCACTACCAGTTAATCACTAATATATGGTATATATCTGTAAGTTTAATGGTAAACACAGAAATGTCTGACACGTTATTGTTTATAAGCTATCCAATACTTGCTTAAACTGTGCGATTCCTTTTTTATTATTATTTTTTTAAAAACATAAAACTCACACAAAAAAATCAGACTTGAGCCTAGTTTTCATCTGATACATCTCCGTACATATCTGGCTGCAACTCTAGGTACAGAGGCAGTCCCCAAAGAAACACAACACACCACTCGATGACCAAGATGGCGAAACTAAACAATCCAACCATGATATATGAAAGTACCGCTGCATGAGTGTTACTGTAGACAAACCCCTAGCTCTCAACTCTGAACTGGCTGCATTACACATGCACATGTAAGTGTACAATTATATAACGCCAAGCTGTAGTCAGCTAAATATTATAAATAACCACTTTTCCTATCTTGGGGCGACTGTTTTATCCTACTGTGTTATCCCACTTTCTAGTAATTAAAATTCCTGGCTTAAACCTGCATAAAATTCACACACATTTACAATTTCACTATAATGTACAACACATTGCACTATTTTGCAGCAAAAAAAAAGGTTAAAAATCTTTTAAAAACTAATTTATTCCATTTGCAGCTTAACACTAAACGCAACATGTATGCACACATGGACTGGCACATATAACACAACTAACATTATCCAGTGTTGTTTAGGACTCCCTTTAAAACATCATAACTGATTTCCAGTTATTCACAGTTTGGTACAAATGTGTACTGTTCAGCATGTATGCCCTGATAACATCTACTCAGCTCTCCACTGGTCAGTGTAGCACTACCCTTATGTAATCACTGGGGGATAATATCCCAATACCAACCAGCTGAATGTGATCAGACTCTCTCTCTCTACACAAATCTTTTCTTCAACCTGGGTCAGGAGAGGTCAGCCTCTTGATGCTCAACAACCAAATGGCCACACACTGTGTGTTTAACTGGGGATTTTGTAAAAGTTACAATATTCTTTTGTGGACTGATTTTCCTCTTTGTGTTGATGTCAACAATTTTCAGGTATAAGAATGGTCAGGCTGGCCAATTAGAGGTGATAAAAAACAAATCACCCCAGGGGCTTATTGATAACAATTACAATTGCACACTTAAATCCTGATAAGGCCAAATGTGATTTGAGGCTCAGAATGGGGATTTTATAATCAATATACATGGCAGGTGCAATTACATAACTGTGAGATATTTATTGCCATTTCCCCTCAATTACCTTCTATTGGTATACATATACAAATCTGAGCCATTTACTCAACTGTTAAAGGATAAATTAGGGGGAACAATAGGGAAAGCAAACAAAAGTTGTGCCAATGAATGAATGAGACCATTTAGGTGACAGGGGCACATTTAAGGGTTGGGATAGGTTTATCACCTGTCACCGTTAACCCCCAACAATTTGCCTACATTGTTCAATTGTCATTCACAAATAGTTACTCAAGTCAATTAATGACAGTTTTTAAAGAGCTGAAATGTTGAACATGTTAATGGAGGAAATAGAATGTGTTCTAAATCAATAAATCACTTTTAATGCATTATAAGCACAGGAAACACTAAAACAATATAGTGTATTATATATTGAATATCAAAAAACTTTATTACTTGGGCTTAACACTATATCACACAATTGTCACAGTTCACACAAAACATATCTTGTTAATATTCATTTTTTTTTTATAAACTGTTAAAAGTGTTTTATTTAAGCACAATTATAAATCAAAAATTATTATAATTTTGTTGATCAAAGCCTGTTATTGAAATAAAATAAAAAAATATATGTTAAGGGAAATAACTCATTTAAACTAGACGGGTGTTCCGCAGAACACGTGTGTCGCCTCTCAGCGCTTTGTCAGTATAACAAGGTTTTTCGGACCCAGATAAATGACCTTGAGAAACTGGCCTGACTTAGTTTTTGTGAAGAAAAAAATGAGTATTTAACCCATATAATGACCTCCAGTGTGACCTTGACCTTTATATTTAGTATGGTCATGTCGATGTTGTGTCATGATACGTATATATTGAAAGTTTGATGAAGAAATATCAAGAAATGACAAAGTTATAGCCAACATTAAGTTTTTGTGAAGAAAAAAATGAGTATTAAGGCTTCAGAGTGACCTTGACCTTTATATTTTAGTATGGTCATGTTCATGTTTTCATGATGAGTATATATTGAAATTTTGATCAAGAAATGAGAAAGTTATAGCCAACGTTAAGTTTTCGTGAAGAAAAAAAAAAGTATTTAACTCATATAATGACCTTTAGTGTGACCTTGACCTTTATATTTTAGTATGGTCATGTCGAAGTTGTCATGATGAGTATATATTGAAAGTTTGATGAAGAAAGTTATAGCCAACGTGAAGTTTTCGTGAAGGACGGACGACGAAGTGATCCACATGTATCGCATATTTCTTCGAAAAGGCGACACAAATTTTGCCCTTTTTCATAGCTTCATGGGCGGGGCGGGGAGGGGCATGGCAGGGCGGGGTGGGGGTAAAGATCAGATGAAAAATGTGGGGTGGGGGAAAGGTTCACAGGGGTGGAGGGGAGGGGGGTGGAAGTGGGGAGAGGAGTGTGGAGGAGGGCAACATTAAAGAATTTACCAAAAAACAACACAAAAATAATTATGTAAAAACAGATTAGGTTTTCGTGTTTTGCGGGGTGGGGGTGTGTGGGGGGAGGAGGAGGGAGCCCAAAATTGATGTGAAATGGGACACATTTTAAGGGCTAACAGAATTTGGGTTCCATGGGAGCCCATGGGTTACAGGAACCAAAATTACTTATGCAGCCCTTAAGATAATGCTATAAGGAAGCCCATGGTCAAATATGGTTGTGCTAGGATAAGAATGTTAGAGAGATAGACTAGATTTAAGTATAAAATTACAAAATTTAACAAAATTAAACTTTTATTTGAAAGAAGATAAGAGTTATGGTTATTGCCAGGGCTTTTTTTCCTAAAAAATGTGAAGACTCCCTAGCTTGGTCATTTTGTGATAAAAAAAGCATGATAACTGCCTGATTTGTGAAAAAAGTATTAAAAGATTAATTGTTAAAGCGATATTACTCAATACATGCATTCATTGTTTTTGTGGGAGCAGGACACTATAAAACAGATCTACAATTATTCAACATAATATGTTACATTTTAGATAAACTTTCTAATGTAAATGTATCCAAAACAAAACAATATTGAGAAAGTTAGATGGGGGAATGTTGATTACCCAAAATAATAAAAAAAAAAAATAATTATGAAAAAAACAAGAGCTGTCGGAGAACAGCGCAGCTCGACTTTTCGATTTTTCAGAGAATAATAAATTATATAGCTAGTATATACCATCAGAAAACAAGGCTAAAACAGTGTGGGGTAGGGTTGGGGACGCAACATTAGTTGGGGGAGGGGGGATTTCCAGGGTGTGGGGATGGATTTGATTATTAAGAGTGCGGCGGGGAGTATACTGCAGAATGGCAAAATTTCCGGTGGGGTGGGGGAGGGGGGGAAAAGAAAGAGAAAAAATCCTGGGAGTTGGGGGTAGGCTAAGGTGGGATACGGATACAAACGCCAAAGGACACACATTAAATTATATATAAAACATTAAATGCAGTATAGTAAAAACATTAAAATTAAACGGAGTGTCAGACATTTGTATTCAAATTTCAGAAATGACAATCTCTTGCTCTTCGTGGAAAATTGGCGGTAAAACAAAACATTCGCTTTCTGAATCCCGTCGGCAACTCACAAATTATTTCCCTCCACATATCATCTAAACATTAAATAAAAATATTCCAGTTTCGAGCGTGGGGGTGGGCAGGGGTGTGGGGGGGTGGTGGGGTGGGATGGGGTGCAACATAGCTATGTGTAAGAATTGACCAAAACAACACAAAAATATGTAAAAAAAATGTGTGTGTGGGTGGGGAAGGGGGGGGCCCATGCCCCAATATGGGTGAAGTATGAATAAGATGCATAATGCTATAAGAAATCCCAAACCAAAATTATAGATATATACATGCTTACATGCAAACCTAGATCTGCCTTTATTACAAATTTTATGGGCCATCACAATTTGGGTTCCATGGGAGCCCAGAATTTGCAGAAGACAAAATTACTTACCCAACCCTTTACAACATACTATAAGGAAACCAATTCCAAAATTTAGTTCAGCTAGGACAAGAAATGTAAGAGATATAGACCTGTAAACACAGCTTACACTCAAAATTTGATGTGAAACAGACACATTTTAAGGGCTATCATAATTTGGGTTCCATGAGAGCCCAGGGGTTATAGGAACCAAAATTGCTTATGCAGCCCTTAAGATAATGCTATAAGGAAGCTAATGACCAAATTTGGTTGTGCTAGGGTAAGAAATGTAAGAGATATAGACTTGTAAACGCAGCTTACACGCAAAATTTGATGTGAAATGGGACACATTTTATGGGCTATCATAATTTGGGTTCCATGGGAGCCCATGAGTTACAGGAACCAAAATTGCTTATGCAGCCCTTAATATAATGCTATAAGGAAGCTCATGGCCAAATTTGGTTGTGCTAGGAAGAAATGTAAGAGATATAGACTTGTAAACACAGCTTACACGCAAACCTTGATGTGGGACGCCGACGTGATTACATAAGCTCTCTTATTCTTCGAATAGTCGAGCTAAAAACTGGCCAGTTGTGAAAAAAAATACCAATTTTGAATTGTGAAGTAGCCGAATTTCGGCTGTTATAGAGGGAAAAAAAGACCTGATTGCATTCTGCACGCTCTCTTATTGCCCTCTATATGTAGTTTCATTTCAGCCCTATTAGTAGTTTTCAAGTTATGTTGCAGAAAAAAATATTAAGTATAAAATTACAAAGGGCAATTTGAATTAAGACATGTTATGGTTCTTGCGTTCTGCCCTTATTCCAACTGCCCTCTATCATGAAGTTTCATTGTCCCATTAGTAGTGTTAGTTATACTCCAGACAAAATATGCTGGATGGTTGGATGGCAGAAATGTTCCCCAAAATGTTTTCAGGGGAGCATAAAAAATGTAGATTAAGAACAGATACAGAAAGCATCTTACTCACCAATACACACATCAATTTTCCCCTTGATGGCAGCCTCGTGTAGCGGTGTATAGTTCCAGTTGTCCCTTGCGTTAGCGTCTCCACCGTGTCTCAGTAACAACTGCACAACTTCTGCATGACCGAACGAGCATGCATTGTGCAAGGGGATTAGACCCCCATCATCCCGTGCATGCACACTGGCACCACACTCCAACAAATGCTCAACAACATCCTTCCTCCCAAACCCTGAAATGGGTATTAATAGTTTTACATTACAGAGACTATAGCTTTTATAGGCGAAAAAATAATGTGTGGTTCTGGTTACCTGATCAACAAAATATATTTGGGCCGTTTTTGCAGATTGTTTTTCCTTTTTTCTGTCAAAAGTACGAAAGTATGTGGGGCGGATCACCCTACTTACAAAAGGACGCAACTCCGGCAAAGTTAATGCTTTCCTCCAGGGATTTTTCTGCATTTTTGTAAGTACTGATGATCGTAACAGAGCTGGAAGCCTCTCTGAAACGGACTCGGAGCATTTAGACGGCGCTGATCTCAAGGCAGCATGACGGCATCCTCGCGTTAGTTTTAAGCGTAGGAACTTGTATTGAGAAATGTCAGCATTTTGATTAGGTTCATTCAATGAACACAATAGCATGTTGGAGGAAGTAACAAAGTAGCAAACAAGACCTACTTGCAGTCTAGGCTCGATTTATCAGTTCAATAATCAGACTTTACCGACCTACCATTCCTAATTTTTTCCCCAATGAAACCTAAACAATACTTTTTTTTGTCTAGATAAAAGGACATGCATGAAGAGTCACACTAACGATATCGAAAGAATGGTCTCATAACACAGGTGATCTCATAACACAGGTGGTCTCATAACACAGGTGGTCTCATAACACAGTTGATCTCATAACACAGGTGATCTCATAACACAGGTGATCTCATAACACAGGTGGTCTCATAACACAGGTGGTCTCATAACACAGGTGATCTCATAACACAGATGGTCTCATAATACAGGTGGTCTCATAACACAGGTGGTCTCATAACACAGGTGGTCTCATAACACAGGTGATCTCATAACACAGGTGATCTCATAACACAGGTGATCTCATAACACAGGTGATCTCATAACACAGGTGGTCTCATAACACAGGTGGTCTCATAACACAGGTGGTCTCATAACACAGGTGGTCTCATAACACAGGTGGTCTCATAACACAGGTGATCTCACTCATAACACAGGTGATGTTATAACTCAGGTGGTCATTTTAATTTAAAACAATACAATTGGTACCTGAACTGGTATTTGAAACTGAAGTCTGTTACATAGACTTACATAAGGAAAATTTAGAATATCTTCAATCAGCTTTTGCGAGGGGACAATTTTTTCATCTTTGCGAAGATCTTCAGGTGATCGATTCAGGACCATTTTGGCCCTCTTGTCTTTATATAAGTATATGCAAATTCTTTATATACAAACTTTGGACCTCAGGGGCGCAGCCATTTTAGACCTCGGGACTTCATTTGTATAACTTTTATAGTCTAGGGGTTGGCAATCATTAATAAAGACAAACTGTCAAAAATCTGTTCAGTGGTTTTTGAGAAGACCAGGGATTTTGTACCTTATGTAACAGAGACATGTAAAAGGCCTCTTCCCAAATGAAAACTCACTGTTTTTTTTCATATACGTATATGCAAAATATCTATATACAAACTTAAGATCCAGGGGCGCAGCCATTTTAGACCTCGGGGACTTCATTTGTATAACTTTTATAGTCTAGGGGTTGGCAATCATTAATAAAGACAAACTGTCAAAAATCTGTTCAGTGGTTTTTGAGAAGACCAGGGATTTTTTACATTATGTAACAAACTTTGGATCCAGGGGTGCAGCCATTTTAGACCTCGGTTCATTTGTATAACTTTTATAGTCTAGGTTGGCAATCATTAATAAAGACAAACTGTCAAAAATCTGTTCAGTGGTTTTTGAGAAGACCAGGGATTTTTTACCTTATATGTAACAGAGACATGTATGTAAAAGGCCTCTTCCCAAATGAAAACTCACTGTTTTTTTTCATATAAGTATATGCAAAATATCTATATTATACAAACTTTGAATCCAGGGGCGCAGCCATTTTAGACCTCGGGGACTTCATTTGTATAACTTTTATAGTCTAGGGGTTGGCGATTATTAATAAAGAGAAACTTTCAAAAATCTGTTCAGTGGTTTTTGAGAAGATAAGTTATGTAACAGAGGCCTGTATATGAAAACTCGACTGTTTTTCCCAACTGTGGCAGAAATATTTCCCAATCAGAAAGCAGAATTTGAGAAAAAGCCATAATTCTGCAATGTGTTTTTGTCTGTTAAGTCAAATCTGACTGAGAAGTCAGTAATTATAATAAATAATGGATGAAAATATAAATAAAGCATTGTATTGTCATATTTACTTGATTGATGAAATCTTACATCTTTCCCAAAATGAGAAATTTCCCCAAAATGGACAGGCTTCCCAATTTTGTGGAAAAAAGCCCTGCCCTATAAACCCTGTTTATATATCAAATGAGCTTATACACTCAATAATTAAATATTAACAATTCTATGTATTAGCAGTGATACAAGTATGTAATTTCAGGTTTTTGTGACTGGGTATTAATACACATCAGGGCTTTTTTCGAGTACATTTGATAGCAAACTATTGAGGCTAACCATGGACTTTAGGTAGACATATACTAAACAGATCCTGGGCTAAATGAAGTTATATACCGACTTCTTAATTTTCTTGTACCGACTTCTTAATTTTCTTGTGTCCCAGCAACAAGGAATTTACATAGGAAAAGCCCTATCTAAAAATCATTTTGGTCGTAAAATATTTATTTCTCAACCAAATTTCGAAAACTAAGGTATTTTTTATTTACCACTAAAAATGCCAGTTCCAATGATATATAATGTAGTAACTTTTTTGTTCAAATTACTCATGGTATTGCTGAAACCAGTTTGATTTGAACAAGCGCCTCGAACAATGGGTCCGTTCTGGGTTCTCCCATCGGTTACTGAAAGCACTCTAGGTAACCATCGGTCACCGTCGTTTGCCGACAGGTAGAACGTTGGTAACCAATCTTCCTGCGACTCTACACCTGAGGTAGTATCGGTGGCCTCATTGGAACCAAATGTCACCATCGGTGGCCATTGGCAACCAACGTGGTTGCCGATGGGAGAATCCTGACCGAACGCACTAGGTTGGGTTTAGACTCCACCATAATCTACAGAATGTTTTCTTTCTTTCTTTTTTTTAGCAGGATTGCATAGCAAATCCAGTCTTATAGTTTGACGATTTCCGTCTGTCTGTCCGTCCGTCTACACGTTTTGAAGTTTTGGTTAAAGTTTTTGTTTCTCCTCATTTCGAAGTGTCGGAAAGCTTTGAAACTTGGCACACATGTTCAATATCAGTAATACAATGTTATATGACAATAACCATAACTCTGTCATACATTTTACTTGAAATATCCCCCTTTTTACTTAGATTTTTCAGTTAAAATGTTGAATTCGCAATCCGGCATTGGCACCACGGTTGGTGCTTCACTTGTTTTTTTTCTGTTCCAATCTAGGCTCGCGTTAACCATTCGCCAAATCGCCATAGGCGAAAAGTAACCTGAACTGGCGAATGAAAATCGTAAGAAATACACAGCAAATTTGCCAGACATCCAAAATACTGAAAATGCATTTAATGAAAATACTAAATGGTCTACTAAATGGTGTCCAGAGTCTGTATTTTTGTATTTTCTTATTAGGCCAAAAAAAAAAATACCTGTGTTTCCGGTGGCCCGACCGACCCTATTTTTAAGGGGCCGACCCTAAAACTTTTTATGAAAAAAATATTTGTTCTGAACAATGATTTATCACAATATATCGAGGTAAACTGACATCACAGAGAAACTTTCAGCTGTATCACCAACTTGAATGGGGTTTATGATATAAATACATGTAGAATCTCACAATATCTTGCTCCAAAAAAAATAAATAAAAAAAAATGCCTACCTACCGACCCTATTTTTTTAGAGCATGCAATAGGAAAACACACCTATTTTTTTGTTTGGCCTTATATGCATGCATTCATTCTGTCCTTTTTAAAATTTCAGTCTTTACAATTTTTAAATTAAAATTACATTAAATTAAATACAATTTTTAAAAAGTTTTGAATATTGTACAACTCAACTTGTTCGTAATTATAAGCACCAAAGCAGAATGCATATATTGTGGAAGTATTGATACCCTATAGGTTAATAAAGCATACTCTTTTAACTTACTATTGATGTGTACGCAAACGCGAAGTTTTTGCGCCTTCAATTAGTTTAAAAATATCTCGATAAAAGACATTCTAATCTGGCTAAAGGAATTTTTAGGGCTTTAGCCAGATTTGGCTAATGGGTTTAAAATCCTAGCGCTAGCCTGGCCAATAATTTGAGTTTGCCACTCCCCACATATAAATGAAACGTTCCTATGCCAGTGTAACTGTAACTAGGAGTCCGAGTCTGTGCCATCAATCCAGTTGGGTCTGCAGTTCAGATTTGAAGTTAATGAAAACACAGTTTGGAAACTTTACCTTTCTTCTGCCTTCACTATGCTTCTACACGTAACTGTCCTATTATTTCTACCACCAACAGAAACATTATGGTCAAATACGACATTCAGTCTCTTTATATGTTGATGTAGAAAGTAGTACAGCTCACGCGAAACCCATACTTTACTCGATTCACCGAGTGCAGCGCAAATGTGGAGTCAGTGTTTGGACTCCGAGTATCCACTTTGCGAAAATACGCCATTGTCAAATCCCTGTAGGAAAGCATTAACTTTACCGGAGTTGCGTCCTTTTGTAAGTAGGATGATCTGCCCCACATACTTTTGATAGAAAAAAGGAAAAAACCTTTGTTGAGTATGTTTGATTTATTAATGAATTTTAATTTTATAAAGATTTTACTTCAAAAGAACTTCCGTGATTGACGTATGTTGCTTTTGTTCGATGTTTGTATGTTTAAGCAGGGCCTTTTTTGCTTCTATAAGGCCATCAATAAAAATATGTTTGTTTGCCGTGCTCCGACCGACTCACCCGATTCGGCCGCGACTCAAAAATTTTTAATGACATCGGGCCGAAAAAAAAATTAAATAATTTTTTGTTTTTTTTTTGTTTTTTTTTTATTCAAATGATAATTTTATTAGCCAGAGTTGTTAAGCATCTAATCTGGATTGCAAAGGTTATCAAAAAGTTGCCTTAGTACAAAAATGGCATAATATATGCGAACAATATATATAAAAAAAATATCTAAAAATAAAATGTTTTCCTACCTTAAATACACATGAATAAAATAATTATGTGCAAGTCCTTGTGTTTATTTTTAATAACCTATGCCCTAACATCGTACTAGGGCCTTTATAGTGTTGTAGATTGGATAAGCTTCGGATGTAAAAAAAAAAAAAAAAAAAAAAAAAATCCCTACCTACCTACCCACCCTCAAAATTCTGGGTAGGAGCACAGCAAACAAACATTTTTTTATTGATGGCCTAATAGAGGCCGATATTCGGTGACTTCCCAATTGCAAAAAGCCTCTTTTTTTCCCAATTTTGGTGAAAGAATTTCCCAATAATACAATGCTGAAATTCCCAAATATGTTGACATATGATTCTCCCGAAATCTATTTCACACGTTCGGTTAATAAAACTACATTATTTAGCAGCGAATGAAACCAGGCTTTTTATTGGCTTACCGAAATAAATATCCATTCAGAATGACTCGGCACTGCACTGCAGTCCGCTTATGACCGAGATGTTACGATCTCTTGGCGCCATTTGTTTTGTTTAATGGAGAGAACGTGAACCGAACCGAGTTATTTTACGCGATTTATTGAACCGCATGTAGACTTGACTCAGTCGTCATTTCCTTATTATTTAATATTGAATCGTTTGAAATGTTATATAATTATTTTTTATAAAAACTTAAAATTGATAAAAAAAAAAGAAGTTTTTCTTAACCAAACACTGTAGAACATATTCTAACACGGTTGTCGTAAACAATATTTGAAAAAAACAAGTACACCGTAAACAAAATGCGAGTAAAAAATGTCGAAAAACGGAAAATACTACAGAAAATCTGTTAAAAGGGCTGCAGATGATAAAGGCAGCCTTTTGACTTTTGGTGTTAAAAGGACAAATTCCTTGACAACACAACTTGCCAAATCTCCGCCTACTGAAGTGCCGGGTCAGTCAGACTCGCAACTTGCGACGCAGAGCACTGCTGTTGTTGAGCGTTCTTTCAGCCTGATGAATGACCTATGTACATTTCTGAGGTCTTCATTGAAGACAACAAACTTGGATGCTCTGATGAGGATTAACTGTGTAAACCCCCAAGAAGAAACTTTGATCAAATTGTTGATGACTTTAAGGACTTCAAGTCCAGACAGTTACCCTTGTAAATGATGTTAAAATTAGAAGTGTCCTATTATACCAGTCCTGTTTTAGTGTTAAATAATTTTGTTTTCAATTATTAAATTGATGCAACTTTTCTATTTACTGTATGTATGTAGACTGCCATTTGTTTATTCATGTATCTTGAAAGTCAGTCTACCTTTTCCCAATTTGGCCGAAAATCGCGCTTGAATTTCCCAAAATGAAAGGCTAAGGCCCCTTCCCAATTTTTGGAAAAAAGGCCCTGTTAAGATTTAAGATTTTACCTAAAAAAAGACGGGTTCCTTGATTGATGTTGGTTGCTTTTGTTCCATGTTTGTACTTTGTCATTGACAAAAATAAAAGTTTAGAAATGTTCTTTGTTTTGTGTTTTTTAATTCTTGAATGTACTTATTTATAAATAGGATAATTGATATAACTCGCTACTTTCTATTAATTACTAATTATTTTAGAGGTATATATTCAAGGTAAGTTTCAACTCAATATCATAACTTGTGATAATGTATAAGCGTCCGTTATCTCCTGATGCTGAGGCATAGCCATGTTCTAACAAGACAAGGAAGTATATGACAAAGTTCAATTCAATTTGGATAGCGGAATTTCCGCTGTTTGTTCCAAGTTTAAAAAGTTTTAATTTTGCATTTTGTACAAGTTGCAGAGCTGAGGAGAATATAGGTCATTCATAACTTTCACATGACATCATCAAATTAATTTGACCAATTGGTGATCAATAAAATAAAAGACCTCCACATTCTGGTAGTGGGTAAACTCGGTGTTTATCGTTGCGGCTCAACTGACTTTAGCCCTTTATAAAACTAGTTTGTAGTGATAATTATATTAAAAGCTTTATTTTTTGTGTACATCTATGTATCTTCTTTTGGTCTTGTCTGATTTTAAAACACCAATATGGATTTAATTAATTCAAATCATGGTCTAATATTATCATTTTTCATATAAGAGATTGAGGATAAAGTCCGAGTAAACCCCTTTGTGTGTGTATTTCTAAGGATTATAGTCCCTCCACCTACGACAGGGAAACCCCTTTATTTTCACCTACTGAATATCTCAACCTACCGGAAGTTGACTGGATGGGAACATTATGAATAGTGGTCCTTAGGTTATTGCAGGGATGGAAACTAACGGTTGCCCGTTCGCCCGGGACGACTAAATTTCAAGCTGGGCGAGTAGATTTCATAAGTCAGTAGTCCGCCCGGGCGACTAGCTTTTTTCGACAAGCTTAAGTCGATTTCCTAGGCATTATTCGTCAATGCGTTTACCCGTCTCGCATTTTTTGACCGAAGCCAATGAAATTGCATCATACAAACAGTTATCGACCAGCAGCCATTCCAATGAAATCGCTTGTTACGTATTTTTCTTTACAATATGGCTGCGCCCGTGTCGTGACAATGCGTGATAACAATGTGGCAATTCTTAGAGAACGTTGATCGCCCAAGTCAAGGCCCCAATCCAGGTGAAAAAAGAAAGTACAATCAAGAGTACGATAAATCTAAACGTAAACGTGAATTTCAGTCGGGATGGACAGAGAACAGGCCTTGGTTACAAAATACGGCGAGCGATATGCAATATTGCATTGCGCAAGGTCTTCAAAATTCTGATTATGAGTCTGACATTGATGAGCGTGCAGTTTTCACGCGTCTTTTGTGTTTTAATGGAAGAGATTAAATTTGTTAAAATCATGTTTGTTAATGTGTTTCTTAGTGTGTCGAAAAGAAAAATACAGAAAATATGGGCTCATAAATTTACAGCTGGGCAACCAAAATCCAGAAGATGGTTGCCCGTTTGGGCAACCAAGCTTTAAAAGTTAGTTTCCATCCCTGTTATTGCTCAGCATTCGATGGGTTAGAAACATTTAAGTAACATTGAATCGACTAAGTTCAACAAGAAAGTCTCTGACATGTTCGGGAAATCTGAAATTTATGTCTTATCATGCCGGCGTAAAATAACACTTTTGTATCTTGACATACTGTATCCGTCTGGGCCTGGGGACGAATAAAAATGTGTTTGTGGTGGGCAGGGTTATGTCACGATTCAGACACCTTACACTTTTACAGGTAGACCTGCACATACTGCACCATCAGGCATGAACTGTGCTCGCCCTATAGGTTTAACCTATTTCATGTTAGGTGCAAACCAGAATAGCTGGTACTCACAGCTACAGGATATGATTCACACACGTTTGCATTTATTTCCTCAAGTTTCGATTCGCGTATAGTTTGGTGTTAGGGTTACACCCGTACTTCATTCAAAAACATTCACAAATCAATATATACCGTTGGATGATGTTATTATGTTTAGTTCATTTAAGTTGTATTGTCAACGAAAATTTGAAGTGAATCAGTCGAAAAACAAAACAAACCTGCAGCGAAATGAAGTGGCGAGGACTTCCTTCCCGCGGTATCCTTTGAATTAACATTATGCGTATTAACTAGCTTTTTCACTTTATTTAAATCCCCGTTCCTACAGGCTTCAAATAACTCACGACCCGGGTCATTTAGGGAGGGGGAATTCTGTTCAAGCATAGAGCGACGGCTGGTCGCCATCTTTGGTTTTTAAACTCTCGCCGTTTGTCGAGCAGGTGCGAGATGTTATTTGAATGTATTCAAGGCAGGCCTGCCAATTTATCATTATAGATCTATCTGGCCAGTAAATTAAGAAGAGTTAGTTCACGGCCTTCGCTGGATAGCTTATGTGTTTGTATATATATTGCTATAGTAAAATGAAAGGCTTGTTGAATATATCCTTTGGGAATTTTTTTTTTTTTTTTAAATTATTAATTATACCGGAGTGTCTATTGACACGTTCGTAAAAATAGCACAACCGTAAAAGCTGGTCGATGGACAATTATATAGATAGACACAATCCACTTATATATCCTGCGTTCAATCCCAGCCAGGACCGGATTTGGGTTAATTAACGAAATATTTCATAAAAGTATTTCCTACCTTACCAGTCCTCCGGATGAGACTTTAAACCGAGGTCTGCTCGCTAAAATGCTTCGTGCAATACAGCGAGGATAAATAAACGCTTATACACACACTTATATACCTACTGTCGTACCTTCATTTTCCTACAATGGAATACAAAACCCTGTATCACCTCTGGAGGTTTTCCGAATTTATATCACCATACTACTAAAAATAGATTTTTGAACTTCCCATACACAAATGTGTTCTAACCTTTGTTAAATAAAGAAATTATTATTATTATTAATATTGACTGGCATGAAGCATTGAAAAAAGATGATTTGAATGATCAGTGGAAATTCTTCATGGATCAAATTAATACAGCAGTAGACACATGTGTACCCAATATCGTGGTTAAACCAACTATTTTGTACTGCACCGCAAACTTCTATCAAAGTTGAAAAGGAAGTAGATATTATGGAACAAATGGGTCAACAGGTTAAACCAACTATGAAAAGAAGAGTTTTGTACTGCATAGCAAACTTCAATCAAAGATGAAAAGGAAGCAGATATTATGGAACCAGTGGGTCAAAGATGGCGCAGCACAATCTGAATCTAATAGGAAGGGGTATAAAACCCACTCCCGAACCCGAACCCCGCACCGTCTACCAAAATTATAAAACTGTATAATTACTAAAATAACTGTTATTTGTTTATTGTTTTAGTTTTTATACATTGATATTATAACAATGTTTTGTTAGAAAATAGTTGGTTGCTTAAATACAAGCACTGGCGAAATAATTCACATTTTATCATTCTCAAAGGGTATAAAAAACACTCCCATACGGCACCGAACCCCTATATTTCGTTATATTTGACAGTGTAAACCCAAATATGGAACCATTTTCAGATAAACATACTTGCATTCTCACTATAACAACTATTTTAAAACAAATTTCTTTAACTGGAAGATGAAAAACACGATTTTATGTGGGTTGTGTATAATTACTCCCCGGTTTTATACCCTTTGAGAATGATAAAATGTGAATTATTTCGCCAGTGCTTGTATTTAACCAAATATATTTTCTAACAATACATAGCTATAATATCAATGTATAAAAACTAAAATAATCAACAATTAACAGTTTTTTTTTAGTAATTATACAGTTTTATCATGCTGGGGTTCGGGTTCGGGAGGGTTCGGCAGTGTGTTTTATATCCCTTCATGAATCAAGTTAGAACGTTGACAACGAAGTTACATAAAAACAGCTAAAAGTAATCATAAAAGCTTTTGGAACTATGTTCAGAAAAATACTAAAACTAAGGCATCTATACCAGAGCTCTATAAGGATAGTCATAACATACATATTAAGATAATGACACGGATATATAAATATTGAGTCATCGACAGATATACCAGAGCTTAATACGGGTGTGGATAGTAGTTAACATGACCTAACTTTTAGGGAGTCAAATTTGATAACATACAGGTTAGTTAAAATCAATAAATGTCGTCTAGGAATATCGAAAAATCATATCTGTGAGATGACTCATTGCTATAGACACGTAATTAAAAACAATATTTAACGCTACGGAAATTCCAAGAATTATAGTCCTTCTGCTAGAGCAGCCACCAGAGAATCCCGGTACGGCCAGGCACAATGGAGTGTGGACTGTTTACTAAACGCGCGCGTGTGCGTGTGTGTGTGCGTGTGTGTGTGTGTGTGTGTGGTTGTAAGGTTTATAGTCCCTCCCCCATAAAACCAATAGGACATTTTTTTTATTTTTTTTCCCATAAAAACCAATAGGACATTCTTAAAGTATAGGTACCAATAGAGTATGGACTTGTTTACTAATCACGTGTGTGTGTGTGTGTGTGTAGTTCTAAGGATTATAGTCCCTTCGCCAACATACTCAATGATCCTCACGGTTCACCGAGATGGGTACAATATAGTCTTGACTTTTCTAGATGAGTGTGTTGGTTGATCTGGTGCTGCTGTGGTGCTGTGTAGTCGTCTCTGTTGATCGTATGTTGGTAGTTGTCGCTTTCGCTCTGTAGTTTTCGCTGCGGCGGTGAAGTGGGGGCCCCGGACGACGTCTAGGTGGTGCTGGCTACATCCGCTACTGGAAAACGATCCCCTTGAGGGTCACACCCATCACATTATGACCCCTACGCCGCACACACCGCCCGACGTCCTGTCACCCTTCGGTCTTCTGTCGAATCAAGGCCTCGGCCTTCGCGTCGATAACCGGGATTGTGGTTGCGTCCCGTGATATCTAAGCTCCGGCTCCGGCCCGCGGACTTCTGACTTCCGGGATCTGTAGACATCAGATGATATGTGCTGTGATGGGACGCAGGAGACACCTTCACTCTCGGTCTAATGACAGTCAGTCTGCTAATCGCTCTCGGCCTCGGCTTCATTATTGTTTTTGTTTTTTCATAAATCTTTATTTATTTACAATTAAGAACGTGATGGTGTAAACAGTCATCTGGACGGCACTCGTAAACAGAAGAGATTACTGGAATAATTAAAAAATGCTCACTATGAAAAACAAGAAATGTCACAGTAAGTGACAAATGCCCCCGAAGTGACCTTTGACCTGTAAGTGTGACCTTGAATTTGGAGCAATATGAAACCAACAGATATATTTAAAAATTATTAATAAATAATAATAATAATAATTATTAAAAAATATAATAATAAAAAAAAATAAAAAAAAATTATTAAAAAAAAAATCACAAAAAAAATAAAAATTAAAAAAAAAGAAAGAAAAAATTCACAAAAAAACTGAAATAATGAAGAAAAAAAAATTAACAAAAAGGAAAAAAAAGAAATGTCACAGTAAGTGACAAATGTCCCCGAAGTGACCTTTGACCTGTAAGTGTGACCTTGACCTTGGAGCGACGGACCTGGATTTTGTGTGCGACATGTCTACTACGGCGTGGTAGTCAAGTGTGGCAGCACTATAAAGAAACCATTGAGTTCGCTGCTTCAAGTAGACATATCATCACATCACCCACAAACACACAGATAAAAGTCCAGACTCCATTGTGCCTATAATCGTCGGGTAGGACGCCTGTCGTAGGCGGACGGACTATAATCCTTAGAAATACACACACACATGCACACATGCACACACACACACACACACACGCGCAAGTATGTCAAAACTCTAATGTGTAGTTACTCTCGACCTAAAGTATAACAACAAATTTATGAAAAAACAAACAAAAAACAATTATAACAACAAAGCCGACATACTCGTAAAGACTAGAGGGCTTGAGTTATTTTTAGGTTTAGAATATCATCGTTATAATATATTTCACATAGCGTTTTATGCGCAATATTTAATTGGGACAATTGTTAACCCAGCCCCGTTTTAAACACCGACCAGTACCAGAGCACTGGTAAGTATTTTCATTAGAATTATCAGATTTGTAACATCTTTAAAGCCATATATATATATTAATAATGTTGATGTGCGGGTATATCGATGCATGACAGATGTGTTTTTACTATATTCCGCATTATTGTTTTACTGCACTATTGCTGTAAAAAAATTGCATATTTCGTATTCCTCTGTTCCTCATTCTCGCCCTCGATCGATACTAGAATTTGAAAAATTCGAAATGACGTCAGTATGGAATGTCCTTAAAAATGATGGGCTATACACAAGCTAGGAGAAGTTATTTCCGTTTAGTTAATTTTGATAATAAATGAAAAAATGTAACGACCAAGGCTAGGCATATACTTTTATTCGGTATACAGTTAACAATAAACATTTACAAACATGTTTACATTATAACAGTAAGTAAGGACAATTTTATTGTTGTCATATATTTATTTGTCGAAAACGCTGGCTTTCACCCAGGAATTAAACTTTTTAGGAAAATATAGCCATTTCACAAATAATTGTTTATTCGGTCCAGTGCATCTGGTTTTTAAAACTTTCTCAATTTTCTACAACTGATCGGTGTTTAGTTCGACTTTTGAAAGGTGTTTAGTTCGACTTTCGAAAATATAGATATAAAAATCGAACAGGAAAAGCAGCATTCAAGGACGACAGTCAACCACAAACACACACAGAATTAAAGATGAATAATAATAAGTACGTGTCGCTGACACGTATCGTGCTGTAACTGATAAAAATCGATCAGAAACTGAGCATAATCTTATCTTAACTGTTTTCTTCAAGATGGAAGCATATTATTACCCGTTTTATGAAATAATGATAGTATTGCCATTATACCCGCACATGGGTACAATCCCGAGCAATTTTAATCTGTCTCATACTACTGGAAGGAGAATAGAACATGCCAGAAACGGTGGTGAGAAAGAAATAGGACTGTACATGGTAGATGGGTACTATGAAACGGAAACTGGAGAAAATGTCGTTCTTGAGTTCCGTTCTAGGTACGGGAGTCCGACGTCATTTTCAAGTCTACAATTAACCCCGTTAATAAACTACCGATGGGAGATCTCTACCAAAAAAACGCTGGACAAAAAACGTTACGTTGAAGAACACGGTTACAGATATATATCTATTTGTGAGTCAGACTTTGACAAGCAAGTACTGGAATACGATGATTTGAAAGCATTTACAGATAGTTTAAAACATATTACGCCTCTTTAACCTCAAGACGCGTTCAATGGAGGAAGAACGGGGGCATTTACTATGTTCAAAGAGGTCAACGATGAAGAGCATATCAAGTATTATGATGTAACTTCGTTGTATCCGTATATTAATAAGACCGGTAAAGTTCCACAAATTATAACTGAACACTTCCTCGATATAAGTGCTTACGAAGGGCTAATTAAGTGTAAGATTATTCCACCGAGAAACCTATTTATCCCGGTACTCACGTGTAAAATGAATGGCAAACTGCTGTGCTCTGCAAAACATGTGCCGAAATGCAGCAGCAGATCCCATGCTATCACTCTGATGAAGAACGGTCGTTCGTTGGAACATGTGTAACAGACGAAGTGGAAAAGGCGCGTAAAAAGGGGTATATCATCACAGATATCTAGGAAGTCTGGCATTTTGAAAGAGTAATCCAGTATGACCCAATAACAAAGGAAGGCGGTGTCTTTACAGAATACGTAAACACATCCTCCAAATCAAACAGGAGGCGAGTGATTGGCTGAAGTGGTGTGACACGGATGACGAGAACAGAGAATATATACTTTTCTATCAGGAAAAAGATGGCAGTCTTCTAGGAGTTATACAATAACGAAAACTAAAGGCATGAGAGCATTGGCTAAGCTTGTTCTAAACAGGTATATATAAACGCAAATTATATATTACACATAATCGTTTAGCATGTATATGCTATATTGACTAACTTTAACATATAATATATTCGATTCACCATTGTCTAGCTACGCGAATCATTATTAATAGCCTATATTATTCAATTTTAGGTTTTGGGGAAAGTTCGGACAGCGCAGCAACATGTCTCAAGTGGAACATACGGATGGCTCTTCCATTTACTTTGAGAAGTTGACTAGCGACAAAGAGGAAGACACAGCGGTAAATTTTGTTTCTGACGACATAGTGGAGATTCGATGGAAATACAGAGAAAATTTCGTTGAACCTACTGGTTGAACGAATGTCATTATCGCCGCTTACACGACGGCACAGACACGTTTGAAACTATATAGTTACCAGGAGCAATTGGGACCTATACAGATTCCGTCGTGCTCTCGACACGCCCAGAATGGGAACTACCTCTTGGTGATGATTTGGGTGATCTTACGGACAAAGCACCCAGCAATAGTATTGCCACGTTTGTCACAGGAGGGTCAAAGAAGTATGCCTACAAACTAGCTAAACCGGATGAAGATGGGAAAATAATACACTGCAACATTCGAGGCATCACGCTATAACAATCTACTTGATATTAATTTCGATGTCATGAAACGAATGGTAACTGATAAGAAATCAGATGTCGTCACGGTAATGTATAATTTTAAGATATGCCGTGACAGGGATCGAACACAACTCCTCACAATGTCTCAAACGAAAGGCTATAGATTGGTGTTTGACAAACGCGTAATAAGAGAAAATTATATATTATTCTCATATGGCTTTTAAAAAGATAATTTGAAAAATGACAAATTAGATTTACGTAACATTTTTTATATTCATGAAATAGTGTTGTTTGTAATTAAAAGCGTATACATCTGATGACACTGACATTTGTCAACATTGTACATGTTCTATTGTAAATAAAGAGTGTTTATATGTATACAGTATTATTTGTTTATTACTAGAAAAATAGTGCTCACCCTAAAATAATACATAGCATCTATAATTGATGTCTAAACACGTTCGTAACAAAGAACCGTTAAGATCTGTATTACCACGAGTTATCATACGGTGTATTTTGCGTAACTTATATTGGATTTCAATATAATGAGTCACCGGTATTTCCATAGATATTCCTAGACAACACTTACTGATTTTAACTTACTTGTACGTTATTCTTTTTTTTCACAAATTGATAATTTGTATAGATATAGTCAAAATATAGTCGAATCAACTCCCTAAAGTTAGGACCTGTACTACTATGGATAATGCAGCAGTGTAATTTTCATAATTATAGAAAGCTAATTTTCCATATAAGAAAGTTCTTGTTTGTTTACTAACCAGGTCAAGGGTACAGCTGTTTTCATTGATATTGCTCTCAAAGTGTAAGCATAGAGTCGACATTTCGAAAATGTTCATCAGTGATCCAGTAAAACCTATTAATACGCTTCTTATACATACAACAACAAAATCGAAAAGAAATGGGCAGTTTTCCACTACTAATAATGCTCATTTCCATCAAAAAAGGAGGGATTACCTTTTATTATAGAAACTACATTCGACTACACTTCGGAGGTTTACATGCAATTGGTGGTGGTCAACTGGAACATGTTTGAGTTTTCCGGAAGCGAGTACAACTTTCTACCTTACAGTTGTACAGAGCTCAACAAAATCTCACGTTCAAGGGAGATGAACCATAACACATGACTGCAGATACTTTGTTTTGCTCTGTAAGTATATCCTTTGACTTTGTGACGTTAACATAATATACAGGTCTGTTCATTCTCCACCCATTCATTCTTAGATATCCCCAGGTATTTGATCATTATTTCGTTCTTCAATTTCAAGATACATAAAACCTTAAAAGTGTGCGTCAATATAATTCAATTTGTTACAGTGACAAGATTATGATTTGTGTCTCGGAAAAAAGACACGTAGGCAAGGGATGGCTAATTTAATTTATTATCACATTGCCTAAAATACGTTCTTTGTTCGACTGGAATAAGCTTCAGATTATAAGTGAGTATCAAACATTTCATACACTCATTATACGTCATCGGTTGTGTAAATGCCGGCAACGTTATTTGAGATTGGCACTTATTATACATGGACTAATACACTCAAGAGATATGAAAACGCAACACGGATGTTTCGCTATATATTGTATATACTGCATACTTAATTCCACATAATATTCCAAAGAAATCCCAAGATGTTTTGTAAAAAAAAAGTAGCAGTTAGAGTTAGAGAAATGACACAACAGTGATGTTGTAGACGTTTTAATCACATTACACTTTTTTTTTATCAAGAAATTCATAAATGTTGAAGTACCTCTCTGAAAAATTGGGCCATTTCAGTACTGTATTTAACGTAAAGGGTTTGCATAATTTTGCATCCTAAGTTTTCTCACATGCTTGAGCCAAACGGGTACTCTGTCAATAATGAAAATTTGAAGGAATAATAGCTGGGGTATGGGTTGTTTTAGTCTTTTTCCCCGAAAGGAAAGGTCTAACGTAGCCATGTACCATTCGATTAACAGCAGCATATTACACATAAAATATATAGCGGAAATTCCCGTGTTGCGTTTTCATATTTCTTGAGTGTATAATCTAAGGAAAAACTCATTTACTTATTATCATTGTTTGGACATAATATGAATAATGCACTGCCTCATGGCCATAGTCGCTTTAAGTAAATAAAATGGTTAAATTTTGCAATATTACTCATACTGTAATATGATGTTATTAATCAAGTGTTTTCGTATTGGCCCAGTTATTGCTCCAAGGACTGTCATTTTGGCTGAGTTTCCCTCCATATTGGCCTTGTTTTTACCATATGATGCGTGGAGTGTCCTGCAAACCACGGCAGATATTAAGTAGTTATTTAATAGTATCTTATAATAACATCGGGATTTTCTAAACCAATCTCAGTTGCTCCATTCTGACTCACTTAGAACGAAGCCCTGCCAACATTACAATGGCAATCACACTTCAGTTATTGGTTTGATTTGGAAGTCATAGAGTTACTGCTTACCCTTGAACATCTGGAATTAGCCACTGAAATAAACAGTTTAGGTGGCTTTGTAGCAGAGATACAACAACAACAGTTTCAAAATGACAACCATTTTAAAATTCCAAATGGAAACATTATACATCGCATTTCGCATTCCGTAGAACCTAATCGGGGGGTCCCAAAGGGGGGTTGTGTTCACGTGATCACGTAAAATAAAAACAAGGATCACGTCTTCACGTGAAAATAGCAGAACTTTCACATTTCACGTTAAATGTGGATGAGCAGACGTGAAGCGCTATAGGCTCGAGCTTCTCTAGTACAATGTGTGGGTTGCAACAACAACATAAAAACAACAAAACAAAACCACACACAATCACACACAAACTTGAGCCGTCAGATGTATTCTGAGGCTTTCAAATTGACAACAGCATTCTGGCATCTCATGTGGTATAAAAGTTATGACAATAAGAGAACATTTTTTCACATACCTGGGAGGAGGAGGGACACTAAAAGACTGAAAAAGACTAAACATTCACGTTTCACGTCACCATATCACGCGATCACGTTTTACCAAGACCAAAATCACGGATCACGCTGATATAATTTTCACGCAATCACGCAAAAATATTGTTTGTTTCACGTGTCACGTTTTTAAAAACACCCCGATCACGTTTTCACGCAAAACCCCTTTGGGACCCTCTAATCGGAATAATATAAAACAAAACTGATCGACAAGATTGATTGATGTGTCGTCTGCCGTCGTTAGACAAATGGAGTATTCTGTGGACCAATTTATTTCACATAAAAAACACAACAGCTTTGAGTAAAATTGTATCAAACTTTTCGGATATAAAGCTCACAATTTCTGCCATATAAATATTTTGATATTATGTTCACATCAATAGTGTTGAATTACTGTCATGTATTATATACTAAACCAAATTGCTAAGTATCAACCTAA